>UYWX01020306.1:215729-229749 GCA_900622495.1 Hydatigera taeniaeformis | reverse complement strand
AGTTGCACCAAACATACACCTCGTGATCCAGTCGTTCGCCTCAGTTTTCAAGATTTTCCAAACTTACAAACTTGAGTAGCTGTTGTCAAGTGTTGTCTTTGCCTCAAAACAGCAATACCAACCTGCATTAGAACATTCTAAGTTACCACAATTGTTTTTTCTTGCTCCGATTTAGATCTTCTTAAGGTTGCCAGACGTCATCACCCCATATAGGAACTGTCGAACTGGTTAGGAATAGGTTACCGACTTTCCCACTTTTTTAGTTGTGCATAAATTGCCAAATTATTATTCACTATTATCTAGGACTTCGTCCAAATATGAAAGTATTTTGGCAGAAAAATGTTCAGCAGACGCTAGCGAGTACCGACCAACCTCATGCCTGTCGAAATCCGCCTAGTAAGCACAATAAAAAAAAAACGCATGAGGAGATGAAAATTCCGCCTTTGTATACGACTTCTCGTCTCCCCACCACCTTCCACTGGCGTGTGCCCGTGAGTGCTGGAGGGAGGAGGGGGCGAGAGGCGGTGGGCTCGGGGCGCAGACAAGAGGTAAACCTTTCTACAAGTCCCATTAGATGTGTACCCATTCCACTGCTTCCAGACACTGCTCTACATTCTATGTGTGAAAGTGATTGTATTCTTTTTGTCACAAGGACGCCATCCCTAAATTTTCACATACCTTTGACGTCTTACCCGTGCAAAACGCCAGATGCACAAATTAGTTTATGAAAGAGGCAGTAATCTGTTTGATGCGGGAGCGATCTGTTCGGTGATTGATGCGTGAGAGAGACCGCGGCAGAAGATTTTACCTCTCTCAAAGGCTGGAGGTCGTGGGAGCCGTTGAAGAAGGTACTGCGCCCTCGGCCTTGTAATCGGGTCCTGTGCTGTTGGGTAAAATTACTAACTGCATCACCAAGGCGAAACCAGCAGAAGAGAAGTGAATGCCTCCATAGTAATTCAATTTACTGACAACGATGACTCTAAAAATTTTCCAACTCCTCAGATATTGAGAAAATATTTGAAAATAAGCACACCTTTCGGAGCATATTACAGAAGGTAGACTGGAATGTGACAATTGCTTCTACTCATTGGATGCGTGCTACTTCAAAATAAAGGGGAATTTGAAAAGTTGATTTATGAAAGTCCCTTTAAAAAAGGTAGAATGCGAAGCATTAAATGCATTTCATTCACCACCGATTTTCCACGCTCACTGGAGTGGTAGAAGCCACGATCGTTCCCATCAAACTTGGTTGCCAATGTGCTTCGGTCTTTAAGGAAAAGAAAAGAGAATTTGGACGTTCTTGGGACTGTGTTTCCCTCCACCGAGTTTTCTTTGTAGTACTTACAACGAGAATTTGCTTTTCTTATGACTTAAATTCGCACAAATTTTTAGAAACTACTCAACCGGATGAGCAAGTGAATAAAATCTGGCTGTGACGCTTTGAGTGACCGACGAGGTGTTAATGAGGCGCCCCCAGCGCCTATCACCGACATTTTCCGTTAAAATCCTACTGACATTTTGTATGATAAAGGAGTAGATGTGGAGGTCTATCAGCGGCTCCTCAATTCTAGAATGAGCTTTTTTATTGGCAAAATAAATTAAGAAGGGTGTGATCTTCAATGCGCACGGAGACTCACCTTCACCAACCGCTCCACCGTATGTGTGCGATTGTGTGAGACGCGCGGTGAAAGCAGGCTTGTGTGGGAAATCAGACTTCATTTTCTTCTTCTTTGCATCCAAGGCATCCGTCTGGTTCCACTAACTTCTAGGTCGGCAAGTTGAACCGATTCCGACAGTTCAGTAATTACTTAGCTCCTTCACCTACAGGTTCTACTGAGGAGAGGTGTTGCGACTCTAGGCTCAGTCTCTTAACTACGGCAGAACCAAGCACAAATTAACGCCGGTTCAAGGGTATCGCTGTTCAACTACAAGTCTGATGTATTGCTGGTATTATGCTCATCGTTCTCGACTTTTCTTTCCTCACTTTTGTCAACTAGCCGCTTGTGTATTTTATGCTGAGAGAGTGAGAACAATGCGTGGCATCTTTACGGCGCAACCCAATGCAGCAAAAGGAACATACAAAAAAAGATGTAGATTAAAATAAAAGCCATTATAGGATAAAAAATCTAGAATATGATAATGAAACTTTTGATTATGACAGTAGCAGTATCACAGCCAATGTGTTGATGATATGGAGGGGAATACAATGGGTTCAGATTCACCAGACAGGACAGACACGTTGAACAACTGCATTAACTTCCATTGAAGACTCCAGAGCCCCAGAGAATGACAAGAAGGATAACCAGCACAATTATAAAAATGGCGCCAAACAGAAGAAGACGCATTCGACAGTTCTCCCAATAAGTCTTCTCTTTCACCCTTTTTGCTGTGCTTTGGAACATCTGTGCCTGGAAATTTGATAAGAACAAATTGAAAGGTCTTCCCGTTATAAACAGACTTGTCTTGGATAAAATTGAAATCAGATAGCTCTCCACTTTAAGAATAAAAAAGAAGTAGATGCCTGATGTAACTTTTCCAGTAGATGGAAACTCAAAACTAGTGCCTTCCACCCACCAGTTCTTGATGAAAGGTCTAAGATTAATGTTTCATTGGAAAGAACTGAGTATTTATTCCACAATGACAAAATCGCTAGCATCAATTTGTCCAAAATATCTTGGCGTTATGTAAACTAGATGATATCAGCTGGCAGAAACATTACTAAAGAAAGGCGTTACAGACTTACGTCAGCCTCAAATTGCTCTGTTTTATCAAAGAGATCATCCAGTTTATTCCCGCGTTCGTTGAGATCGACGATATTTTGGTGCATCAGCATAGAGACGTCAGCTACTTGACCGTGTAGTTGCATTAAACGAGTCCTATCTTGGTTGCTGAATTGAACCTAGTTAGTCAAATAAACTAGGTTTAGGATATAAAAGGTATTTCTGTAGAGTCCTCTGTGCTAAACTGAGTACAGTCTTTCATTTTGTTTTAGTCTGCGTAAAACATGGTTGTGGAGACTTAAAAGAGGACTCATGTTGATTGTTTGTGGCTTTTCAACTACCTATCAAGCCTAAAGAAGCGCATATTAAAAAATTTTGGGTTCATGCAATGACGTACCATCTCGTCTGAAAGTATCCGCCCAAAATCAACCTGATGGCAGTATTCGGAACCGGATTGGGCTTCGAGAACTCTTGATGGGTCGGCTGTGAAAAGGGCTTGTAACTAAAAAAAGACATTTCCGAAACTTAAGACGTCAGGTTCAAGCACAGCTTACATGGCGGTAATGCATAACTAAGAAGTGACACACCAGAAAATAGCAAAAATCAAAGCCAAATAGCATTAAAGGACAAGAATGGATATAAATTGATAAATCCACCTACTTTTCGTAGAAAATTAAGGGTTTGTTGCTGGGATGCAGCGGCCTCGCTAACAGCAATGTACGATATTCCATTCGAGTTATAGCAGTTATAAGTGCATCTATAGGAACGATACGATCGAACGCTGAGGCTTACGGTCCAAGAGGAAATGTCACATATTCTTGAATGGAACTCTCTAACTGCTGTCGAACATCTTTACTATAGTCTACACTTCCGACGCTTTGTTCACAAAGCACGCGTGGTCCGCAGGCAATTGCAGCATATACAATACTCATAACGCAAAACACTACAGAGAGCCCACAACACTTCCCTACCACTGGTATTCAAAAACATGTAGCTTGTTTGGCGCGTATAAACAAATATGCTCAAGGCAATGTTTACGCTACGGCTTAATCATATCCTCGCCTGCAGTAAAATGGGCATTTCTTTTAATTGCTTTTAGCTGAACAATAAGTGTACGAGTATTTTGCTCGATGTTGCTTGTGCTAAATTGGTGCGACATTTTATTTGTATTTTTGTTTTCCTGTATAAAACATGTTAAAACCATCCCTTCTAAGGCTATAAAACTCAATTTGTTACAGAATTTTAGCATGTGTTGAATAGCCACGTAAGGAACGCTGATAATCACAAACATTTTACCTGATTTTTAAAGTACGAACGTTTTCTAATCTCATATTAGTACTATACTGCCTGAAAATAGTAAGCGCTTAAGTACTGTATTAGAAAGCATTAAACTTGGCCAAATGCGTAATAACAGGCAGAATATGTAATATTTTGTTTGTATGGCCGACTAATGGTTGGCGGACACTTTGGTACCCATGTAACTATTGCACTTGTAAGCTAGTCTTCTGGCCACGCCCAGGATTAATTTTCTTCTAAGCCTGGAATACATGTATTGACCCCAACACAACGCCTTCCTGAACCTGGTGGGAAATCTCGGGACGCTACAAAATGTGTAGAAGCTAGGCAAAACCAAGATGGTTGTTAAAGCAACCGTCATTAATGCAGGCAGCCATTTAAACAAAGCATTATACCATCTGTTGTATGGTCCTAAATGTTGTACAATCACCCTTCTCTCAGGCTCATCTACTTCCGTAATCACATGTGGGTGATCGCTTTCAGAATCTTTATTGTACATCAGTTACTGAGTTAAGAGAAATTTAGTCACGGCTTAAATATGATTATAGCATTACCCTACGGAAGAATCTGTATAGTTCTCTACTGCTAGATTCGTGTTGAATGACTGCCTCACGCCCCTAAGACCATTTTAAACTAGGGTAAGGTGCCTTGCGAACTATTCTGGATAGAAGACGCCATGTTGGGCAGAATGCATGTATTCTAAGGGAATAAGAATGAGTGGGTCTTGGCATAGCCCGAAGGGCAGCCCATGCGTACAAGGTCGAAACGAGTATCCAAGTCACGGCATACACCAGGCGGTCACATATATAGAGCATTGCAATGTTAGCGTGCATTCCACCAAAACTTTCCATTTCGTAATAGATACAATGAGAATTAGCTAAGTACTAATATATTAAGTAAAAAGGAAATAAATAGACTTTTGGCAAGATTCGTAGACCAAAGTGACCTTCACGCATAGCAGCAATCAAATGGACAAAGTAGTGCACCCATTCTAAGCATTATATCGTTTTAAGGAAAGGATGGTAACAACGTACTTAAAGACAATGGCGTGTATAACAGTAAAACTGAGAAAGATCGAAATCTTCTATCAATCCGAATCCTGTTTTGAACAAATTTCTATGCACTGCACTTTCGTTCTTTGTTGAGCGATTTCCAGCAGCGCTTCCTTTGGATTTCCAGAATTTTGCCTGATTGATCCGGCTCAAGTAGTATTAGACTAAGATTACCAAACGATTGTTTGAGTAAACTCGGTCGAACCGCATGTTTCCCAGTTAAATGAGGGCTTAGCCCTTGAATTCGTTCCTTTTTTTCCACTATAAGAACAAAGAGCTTATTGGTGTAATTTTGAATAGGATCCATTGTTAATGGCATGCCTGTAGGTCCCCGAGACCTCTCACTGGGTAGAAGAAGGCATTAGGTTGGGTCGAATACATGTATTCTAGGAGGATAAAAGAGGTTGGGCTTTGGCTTGATCTGAAGGCCAGCCAACAGGTACAAGGACAAGACAAGTGTCAAAGTACGCACCGGACATACAGGCGATCACATAAACAATGTATAACAATGCCACTTAAACGTCCATTACATGGCGGATAGACGTTATCCTAGTTTCTTAACCCCCTTCTTGAGCTCGTTGATTTCTGTCACCAAATTCTGAATTGTCACATTGGTCTAAAACAAAACAAAGCTGATTAGCTGAAATCCTTCCCATCCTCTCCTCTTTGCTATGAGTTCTACTAGTATGCAAGGATAACATGATAGCAGGACGTCTGATGACGCAACAAGACACATCTTGAGATCTCAAAGCTCACGTAATAGTTGACACTCCCCTAGGATAAAGAAAGATCCCGTAGTTAACTCGTTTCCTAAGCTGCGCTGCAGTGTACAACAGCAGTTGGAATTTGCACTAGCAACTATCTTGAGTTGTGGGAGAGGGGAGGGGCTGACCTGCAAAGACTTTGTAGAAATTGAGAATCCAAAGTGGACTGCTGCTAACACTATCAAATATCCGATTAGATGAGCAGATGAACTGTAAATCATTGGCAAAGTATAAGGTAAAAGTGAATTCGGATGACGCTCTAGAACAGTCTTCGACAGTGTTAAATCGCAGAACTTCAGCTAGTAGTGCCACGCATATTAATCCCGTCAAATGCGTTGTCTTCGTTTAGTGCCACGAATGTCACAAGTATGGCAAGTGACTGCAGGACGTCTGTTTAAAGCGAACTCATTAAACGTCAGCGAGACACACCGCTTCTATGTTTTATACAAACTTTCTACTATGTATTTATTAGTAGCAGTTATATCGTCTTAAAAGTGGCTGAGTTAGTTACATTACATTACATTTCTGCGGTGTAATCTCGCAAATTGGCTGGCTTCTGAACTAGTCTAAAATGGGGTAGTCCAGTAGGATTAAGAGCGAATAGTTTCCTTGACTCAACAACCGTAAGTCGTTAGTACTGGGAAGATATTACTCTGAATGTCACAGTGAGAAATCAAAACGGCGCATGAGCTTCCGCCACAAAATCCGCGCAAAACTGCCAGATGTCGTCCCTTTCAGGACTTTCTCAAGCCTCCTTTGTGCCTCTCGATGGCAATACCCCTAAATACACGTGCTTTTGAAGCACATAAGTCCACTTTTAATCGTACATTACCAGTGGCCTTAGCGGCTATTATAAATAGACGAGAGCGATTCATCAAAATCGTAATTAAGGTGAAAGGGATAGCGTATTCGAAGAATTAAGACCACACAATATTCAGCGAATAGAACATCGGATAACACTACCACACTTGCTTTAAGAAGTGAAATCGACCACCTTAGGAGCTTGAGACCAACAGAGCACCTCATTCGGAATCAACAGGGAGACTATCCGTCATTCGAGATTTGGTGCTTAAGGTTAGCCTTAGTCTCGTAGCTAAGGACAGACCGTTCACAAAATATTCTCAACAATGGCATAGTATGTGGATCGGACACACAGGGTAGGCGAACTATCAAGTCGCACTGATGTACTGTTCCTTAGGGAAGTGCAGTATTAGTCAGGGCAGTCACGGCAACAGTTGAGTGCCATTCTTTTTTACTTGTAGCCACGATCCCCCTCACATTCTGAAAGAACTCGAGTCGTCGATTAGAACTCTTTTTCTTCTTTGAAGGAATGGTGCAATCTTAATTATTTGTCGGGCTGATGTTAGCCAAGAGGCAGCCAGAGGTTAGTCTCCCCGAATGACAATAGACTATGATGAATTAAAAATTAAATTAAATTAAAATAAAAATAAGTGCTTTTACTTGTGATAAAGTCGACTTTTCATTTACGAACAGGTGAGAGCGTAGTGTTGCCTTAGGCGAAATACCGAGGCATCATCAAAGTTGTGGCAAACTTTAATGCGGTTGTGTAACCTTTATGGCATTATTTTTTTGTTTAGAATGAGTTTAAAAGTGTTTTGACCAATGTGGAGGTCGGCTATGAATTTAAGAAAGCAAAAGAAATTACCTCGTCCTCTGCCTTTTCCATCTTGGCGAGGAGTCCAACCCGAACTGCTTGAACAGCTTCTGCAATGTTTTTGAGGCTATTTTTCAGTTCCTAGAAAAAAAGTGGAGCATAGCAACAGCTGGGCCCTGACGACAGAGGAGATGGATGACACTTCTACGGTTAGCAGGAAGCGCCACTGACAGCAGAGTGTTTTGTGAAAGATTCTGCACTCTCTCAAATCGTTTTGCGTCAGACGCACACTGCGCGTTTGAAGAACTCATTAAAATTGCAGTCTCAGTCAGGTAATGCAAAATTTTACCTCAGAATTGCGTTGACCACCGGCTTGGAGTTCAGCCACTTCCTCTTCCAGATCCTTAAGTTTCTTCGACCTATTTTTCACAGATGGTAATCAAAATTGCCAAAGAACAAGTTGGAACAAAAAAGGAGCATGAAAAAGCCAAAATTTAAGACGAGTTTGTAAGGAAACAGGGGATGGAGAAACACTGCGTTAAAAAGCTATCACTGCTGCTTTGTAAAGTTGGGGTCTTGACTACGTAAAAAGTTAAAAAAGAGAACAGAAAATTCAGCATGAATTGAGAGCTTATTGCAGCGACACGTACACGTTGACACTTCCGGCGGGTGGCGTTGGGCCTTGGAGCGAACCCCGTTTCTAGAGCACAAACCAGTCGCACTCTTAAACCGGACAACTTCCAAACTCGCTGGAGTTAAGATTATTTGGAGGTCCTATTTAACGTCCCTTAATTGCTCATCTTCTCCATAGCTTCTTCCCTCAACCGAATCAGCCAGCATCGCACTCCGAGGCCGTTGTCTCCTCTTTCTTGTTTCACTTCCAGCCAACGTCAGGTTGGCCTGCCATCACCACATTTAATAGTTAACAACTGTCGTTGTCATGGTACCGTGATAGACATTATTTTGGAGCTAGGAAACCAATGGCCGAACAAAGAGGCAGCAGATAGCCTTTCAGTATGCTTAAAACACAAATTGCGCCTCTCACAACTAATGAAAGGTGAGTGTAAAAAAGGAGATTTATGACGAAGAACTGCAAATTAGGGCAGAAAATCGACGCCCCATTTGCTCACTTTACTCCACCCTTTTCGTTATTAGAGAATCATGTCGAGGACTCCGAGTTGGTCACACCAAATGGCAAAAAAATATGTCCCCGCAAACGCCCTACATCGACATCCCCATGAGCCAGTTGTTACCCTCAAACCTTCCAATGCTTCCTCAGGAGGCTTTAAGGGAACCCACGTAACCCGAATCGTAAAAAGACCCCACCGCCGTGTCACGCAGGCTGAACGAAAAATAGTTGGAAACAAGTTAAAATTGGCTAAGCTCGCTTTATCACCTAGTTTGTAGATTACATTTTGAAGTCTAACTGCAGTAGCCCTGTGCCACAAAGCAAGCTCATTTACAGGCGATGGCTAGTTCGAGGAAGGCAAAAACAGTTACCAGCTAACCAACCTGACTTGTTATTTGAGTCAGCCTCCCTTGAATCTCATCCATCTGCACTTGGAATTTCAGAGACGCCTCCTTGGTGCTCTCTTCGAGTTCCTGTAGTTTTGTCTGTATTGTAAAGATGTTTGATGTTCTACAAGATGTAATGCAGTCACTTGCGGCAGTCAAGTCGCGTTAAATGCTTCTGCTTTCCAAACTGACCTGGCTTTGATTTCTGCAGCAACAACACCTTTGAGCTGTTCCTTCTCATCTGAGAGGCCTTGCTCCAACACCTCAACAGCAAGATCTAGCTGTGTCAGGGAGCTGAGCAATTTCTTTTGGTGCGTCTACAAGAAAAGCCGACTGTCACTTAAACACGATATTGGCAGAAAACTAATCGGTGAAGAAGGCGAACCTGATGGTCCTGTCTAAGTTCGTGCATCTCCTCAGGGAGTTCTTTAGTCAGCTTCTTGAGTCCGTTTTCAACCTCCACCAATCTGGCCTCGTAGGCCGAATTTGCAACGTTGATGCGGCTCAGAGCCTTGGGAAGAGCAAACTTTGGCATGAAGAATAATGAAAATCCATTGATGATGAGGCGACTGCAATGACGTCCACCAAGACAGTGGCGAAGCTAACATCAAATGACTGTGACATCAAGCAAACAAAATATCCTGGAATCGATCTTGAAATTGGACCAAATTCCGGTAAACTTACCGCCTCCAAGTCCCTGCGAGAGTTGTTCAACTCACACTGCAACTTCTCCAGCGAATCTGTGACTCGGTGGTTAAGTTGATCCGACAAGTCCTCCAGTTCTGAATGTGCATCCTGCCTGAAGGGAAACAATGCGATTCCCGTGTTTTAAGCCAAAATCTAGTTTGAAAGTCCATTACTAGGCTAGACGGATGGTTAAAATCATACATCCAGCTTCCAATAAGCAAAAAAAATTGCAACACTTTTAACACAACCCGCTGTAAAATTCCCATTGATATGAAATGCAAAACATTCCTTAATAATTCCAAAAATTAAAGAAAGTTCATGACAATCAGGAAGCGTTAAGATTGCCGAGTGCCTATCATATTGTGAACTCCATTGGGACACAGAAAACTGCTGCTATGAGAGGTCGAAGAAAGCCCCTGCTTGAAACGAAATTGACCACTCCAAAGCTGTCAAGCTCGTGCCACTATCTTATTGTCTCCCATGAGCAGAGGAGTTCGGACTACCGCGGTTAGCCTATCGTCGGGACAGGACTAAGGGGAGGTCAGCTAAGGCGAGGAAGTATTTTGACCTACCGGCTCGAGATAATTTCCTGCGCATTGTTTTTAAGTTTTGACCGAAGTTCCGCAATTGTTTCCTTTGTATTTTTGTCAGTCTCGGACGATCGAGTTGCTTGATCTAGGAGGCTAGGGACAAGTACAAATGCTGTCATTCTCTAATTCCTTTCATTTTTCATTTCCAAAGAATCAAACTCACTTGTTTTGAACAGCATTTTCAAATCTCAGCCGATCACTCTGCAGCTGTTCCATTTTTCTCTCCATCTGTGCCACAGCGCCTTCTAGACGTTGCACAGCTCCGTCCGAGGAGCCACTGCCCCTAGCTTCAGGACCATCGCACTTGTTTGGAGAATTGCTCTTCGAATGAGCAAAATTACTAGACATCTCAGCTTGAAGGCAGCGCAGCTCACTGCGCAAAGTATTTTCCAGTTTTAAGTCAAAGTTTCTTAACTCTTGGTAGAGGTTTTGAATATCCAGCGCCTGACTACCACAGCGCGAGTTGACTGTTTGAAGGTCAGCGGAGAGCTTCTGAATTGCCCGGTCCATGTTGGACTGACTCGGTATGTCACCGATCGGCCTAGTAGGTAGTGAATATTCTGCTTTTATGATTCAATTTATCCAAAATCCCTTTTTTCAGAACCAACTTTCAAGATTACAAATAAAAGACCTGCAAAACATATAAGAAATGACAATTACCAAAAGAAAATACTAAGCGCCTCACCGCTAACTGTCGCGTCCACTACCTTCCGGCCCTTCTAAATGTTAGCAAAGAATAGGAAATACGAGCCGACTCGAACGTTACACAGACCACCTTGGCAAAAATTAAACGGCAATTTCAAGGAAATTTTATAAATATAGTACAACAAAGGTGGGCTTTTAATAAAACAAATTTTGTTTTCTCATTCGATTCTGGGGGATAATTTTCCTTCTGATAGCACATTAGGTGTCTTTAAGAGATCTATTTAGAACCTAACAAATTATACATAAATAGATAAGCGAATTCGATATCCTTCAAAGAATACGCAAAATCTGCATTATTTATAATAGCATAGGTAGTTTAGCATATTTGCGTAATTCTTTTGGCAAAAGTTCCCTAGCAAATCCTAAAAGTCAGATAAGTTTTTCAAAAATAAGTAGCAAGATCATACTAATAGCTTACAGTGTATTCGGAGGCCGTAGTTTGCTTTGTTGCGGAGGAGGCGTCAAATTAAGAGAAGCGTTCGAATCCAGGTTATCTTTAGGTCCCCTGCTGGATGGATGAGCTAGTAGCAAGAAGGTCAGCAAGTGTTTAATACTTATTTTGGATTTAAACAACACTACAGATTGGTCTAAGAATGTCTGCATACCAGAGAATCTGTTCCTACTGAGTTGTAACTCCTCTTTGAGATCGGAAATGTCGCGCAAAATCTGCTGGTTTAATTTTTCAGCTGCAGCCACGCGACCCTCAAGATCAGCCGTGTTAACAAGATGGCGAGTAGGCAAAGATGACATTGAACCATGCATATTAGGCGAAGCTTGAATCTTATCCTTGCTTATCACTGATTTATTTTGTCGTGGAGTTCTCTGCATTGGTACTTGGATATGTAAACGTTGGCTTTTAAGAAAAATATAATATCGCAAGTCCAAAATTAAGCGCGGATTCGCATTAAACGCAAGACGCTGATGAGCATAAGTAAAGCCTAATTTATTGCATCGGCAAAAAGTCCTAACGTCTATGATAATGCTTCATGCCAAAAGGCCCGTTCCTTAAGTTAAAGGATATTCAAACTAAAAACTTAAAATGTTTATGACTGCTTATAAATTAAAAACAGTGATCGCAATGGGTTCCCAAATCCTAACGCCTGCAAACAAGCTATACGTCACACGAATAAATAATCCAAAAGGCATTTTTCGAAACTAGCAGGCACTATGATAAGACCGTAAAAGCCACGAAGGTGACACGAAACTAAGCATGCGCAGAAAATTTGATCTACGCACTGATGACAAAGGTGCAAGGTTGTCATTCGCATCTGGTATTACAAAACAAATGTCAAAACTTATTACACAAAATAAGTCAAGTTCGTCACTGTGTACGATCAACAATTCAAATTATCATTTCATTGCAGAAGCTTCGCTATAAGTTTCCAATTGTGAGAACATAAAATTTCGACTTCTGGTTTTGGTATGAGTTGATGGCTATTTCAAATTGTAGGCTGTGAATTTACATGTAGCTAAACAGCATTACGAACGCATATTATGTCTAGTAACCGGGCAGTAAACACGCTTTGGAATCTGCATACCATACCAATGTCGTAGAATCAATAGATGTAATTTCGTTGGAGTTTCGACAGGTATTTGAAGACATACTTTTTGCATCCTGTGTAGCGCCTCACAAGTGCATATTAAGTAGAAGTTGTCATTAGGTTGAGCATAACATGCATTTGGAAGGTTGGGTGTTCAATATATTAGGCTTTTTATGTTAATCGACCTTATAGGTCAGGACGAGGGTATTAAAGCAAATGTCGTGCTGGAAGGCGAGACTCACGGCTCTTGGGTGCACTTGCCTCCCTTCCTCCATGCTATTCGTTTTGATCCCCTGTGATATTAGATGATACCCGTTTTAAGAAAACTAGCCTATGATGAGCGTAGGACTACAGAAAGGAACGGGTCTTGATCTGGCCCGAAGGATATCCCAAACCCACAAGAGCAGAACGGTAACAAAGTAACCTTTAGGCATCGGACTGCCACATAAACAAAGCTTTATATTCTAAACTTCATCTATAGCTTTGGAAAAGCATCAGTAGGGCTAAGACTGCATGTGTTCAAAGGTAAAGGTGAAAAGTCTGTAACTTTGGCTTTGCCAAAGTGCCAGCCCAAGCACACAAGTGTATGATATATACCAAAACCACCAACAGTCACGCAGATTATTACAGGAACAAAGTATTGCAGATCTTGTAATGCTTTGGATACATGTCAACCTTCGGGAATGGCGGCTACCTGGGCGGCCGTCTTGTTTCTGTCATGTACGCTAGCCTGCTTATAACCTCACAGCCTCATTTCTACATTTATTTTCTAAAAGAGTTTTCAGCCATGCCTACTGTCTTTTGCTACTAAATTGAATGTCTGTGGCCTTTATGCATAATACCTTTTCTAAGTTTATATTTGATGTAAGGATGAAAATATATCTTTGACATGGCCCAAAAGATCTGTGACATCACGAGTCTTGCCTTCGTGCAGTCTTAGGCGTTGGTTGGACTACATACTTGTAATTAGGGAGAGAAGTAGATAAGATTGTGCTTTGGTTTGGCGCTCGGGCCAGTTTTGGAAACCAAAAGCAATGTAACCGCCAGTCATACAGGCTGCGGTGGTCTGAGACCCTCGCTAGATAAAAGAAGGCATTCGGTTGGCTTGATAACATGCATTCTGGCGAAAAGGGAGGAACTATAACTTGGCTTAGCTCGAAGTTAGCTTAAGTGCACAAGTACTAAACGAATTCCAAGGAGACTGTCAGATAGTAGGTAAAATACTAAACTGAGTATTACATAGGCAGTCGAATTAGCATTATATTACCCTATTTCTTATCCTTTTTTACTACAAGCAAGAACTCAGTTTTCGTACTGCAATACTTTGCTTATGTAGCCATATGACGTTTGGCGGTCACTTTTGGATTTGTCTGGCCCTCGTGCACGTGAACTGGCCTCCGAGCCTCACTCAGGTCGATTTGCTCTGTTCCCTTCGGAATGAATGTATCCGGCCTCACTTACTGCCTTCTTCCACCCTATAGGAAGTCTCCGGACTCTACACTGGTGGCAGCGGTGAGCACGTACCGTTTGTTGCA
>UYWX01020306.1:179894-214993 GCA_900622495.1 Hydatigera taeniaeformis | reverse complement strand
GCCTTGTAGTTTTACGTATAGCCCACCACAACAGGTGTTTCGCCATGGCTATTGAAGTCGAAACTTCACATAGGGCTAAATATATCTATTCTAAGAAGTTGGGAAGGGATTAGGCCTTTGCTCAACTCGGAGGCCAGTCCGCATGTACAAGGGAGGACCAAGTGCCAAAGTAAAGGCCAGACATCAGGTGATCACATACATAAAGTGTTGCATACCGTCTAGCTAATATAGGCCTGTCAGACAGTCTAGTCTAACTGTGTACTTGGCATAGTAGCTTCCACGTTATAAGTGTCAAATTTTTTCTCCTATTAGAGTATCGAAACGGTCAGCCGGTAATGCCACGAACCATCTGAGCAGGATTGTCAATATCTTTCTTTTAAATTATTGGATTTTGGGCGGAATTAAAGCGAAGACCTAAGATTGCATAATGTTATCGAATGCACTTTTATGTGATATCGTAGTGCACAACTTCACTTTTTGAGTCATATTTTAATTTTCCATTTACAAGTAATTGTAATCCTACAATGCTTGTAGTCTTTTGAATTTTTTGCGCAAAATAGCATCTGTAGGTCATTCTGGTTTCTTTGTCTGCGTGTAATAACTTATCATCCCATAGTGAGTGAGCGTATGGATTCACCCGAGGATAAAGTGACATTCTTTAGTAGGTGACTTGCAGTTTTCTCCAACATTCTTTTTTAAATTAGATGATAACTCTCCACCTTCACCGGCAACAACTGACGTCCGTGATTATGCTCATCAACTCAGCGAAAGGAAACGTCTTGAAGATCAGAGGCGTCAGGAAGATAGGTTCCTGCGCCGTTCACTGCGTCAATCAGATAAGCTACGTTCCCTGGCCCGTGCTAAAAGAGTCGCTAAGGAATTAAAAGAAGCCACTTCAGCTCAAAATAACTTAGCGTTCGATGATAGTGAGGGTAATTTGATATGCCCTCTTTATATGCTTCTTCATTACCGAAACTAGATGACCAAAATTACGGCGACTTCATTCGTGATCTACGGCAAAGGTTAAGGAAGGGTAAAGTGGTAGGCAGTGAGTCCTCAGATATTGACGAATTGGCTGACGAGGAATGGGAATGGTTAGCAAACAAAGTCTCCGACAAATCTGTTCTCCAAGCTTTTAATCTCCATAATGTTATCGCATCTGCTTTTGAAAGAACTCGGGCAAAGATGGGTGATATTCCAATGGACCGTTGGGCCGGCGGTGACTGTGCCATCCCGGCGCTCAATGCAGTCACTTGGGATCTCAAAAATGTCCCTTCGGTTAATCGAACTCCCCAGATTGTGGAACTTCTTGCTATATTGAGGAAACCTCAAGTTGTGGTAAGCTATTTATAGATCGGCTTTGGTACTCGTCTCTCGCTCCTCTAGGAAGTGTTAACCGCTTTCGATGATGTGAAACGAGTTTGGATGGAGCAGACAAGGGGGAAGATATTTACTTTCAATGATAGTCCGAATGTCGAAACTGTAGAAAGAACAGTCTACCCTAGTCCTGTTAAGGGCTGCTACAAAATTCTTGCTGTCGACGATCAAGGTAACACTGTATCAACTCCTGACGGAACTACTCTCGTCAATGTTATTTTGCAAAAATCTGGAGAGGACTTCTTTGTAAGCCTAAATTTGATTTGTTTTTGTATAACACATGGACTTACTAGGGTGCTACCGTGCGAAATGAGGGTTCTGCGATTGTGATTGGGCGAATCATAAGTGGAGGCTTGATTGAACGAACTGGTAATTGTTTTTTTCCTTATTTGGTCTTCCGTCATATTGTTTGGAAGCAAAATTTGGATTTGCACATCTTTTAGGACTACTGAACGAAGGGGATGAGCTTCTTTCGGTCAACGGGGTCGATTTGATGGGCAAGGACGTAGATCATGTCTCGCATATTCTTGTTAGTGGTCGCCGTTACCCATTAATTAATGCACAAAATCCAACACATTACGCGATATTTTATGCGACTAAAGTACATGCTCATAGTGTGCTGCGATAACGGTTCGTTGCTGTGAGAACTTTCTACCCTCTTTCAGGATTCGCACCATCTGATTAGGTAATCTTGCATGTTTTCTGTTTTGCTCAGTGCCAATTCGTTCTGTTCTTATGTATGTGCATGTGCGCAATTGTGTGCAATCAGTTTCTGATTGGGCGGTGCCTGTGCCTTTTCTCTCGTTATTATGTGGATGCTGCTATTCTCAATAGAATAGTTTACGTGTAATATGGCTTGCTAACTCGATCTTTGTTAGACAAATCTCGATGGACATATCGATCTACTGGTCGCGCCAGTTGTGCCGATAACAGAGGCATCGCTCTTTCAAGAGGATCCTGTGGTAAGTGCCAGCGATATTATTTCCCCTTATTGCAATTTAGTTGATCAATATAACTTAGAGACAAATTTCTTGTTTCGGGAATAAAGCAATTTATCTAAGTCTTAGTTGTACGATTTTTGTGTCTTTCCCGTGGGTATGCATCAAAGTTGTACTCTTCAGGTTCAGAAAAGATCGTGGCTGTTATCTCCTTCCACATTAGCAGCTGCTGAGAGACGTTATATATTGAATGATATGGGGAGCGAAGGTTGCAAAGTCTAAAGACTCGTTCGGTTCAGTTTTTTAGCAGTCGCTATCGCAGGTTTTCTGAAGATAATTTATTCATCGGTAATGCGGACTCCTGCCAGCACTGTCATTGCCTTCCGGATAATAATATCTAAAAAGAGGTTTGGTTGGTCCTTCCATGCAGAATCATCTCCACAAGAAGGCACGTCAGTCTTTGATCTTGGCGTAATTGTTATAGCTCTACTAATAGAAGACTTAGGCTTAAATGAAACAAAGCTAAGGTTTGAGCGTATGTTTCTGGGGTTCACACTGTTGCTTGCACCACTTTTGATGCAGGTCCTCCTTGGTTGTCCCGCTATTAAAATGCAGAAGTTCTCCGTTTCGCTTTTTCGTGCCGCTTGCTAACTGTCTACAAACTAATGAGTTACTGAGACAGTGTCGGATGTGTGTATAATTTTTTCTTTAGGCGCATTTGCGAGCTCTCTTCAGCTACGAACCTGCAAATGACATCTACAATCCCTGCCCAGAGGCTAGCGTTGCCTTCGACAAGGGGGACATCTTGCGGATTCTAAACACCCGTGATCCCAATTGGTGGCAGGCTCTTAGGTGTGTTTCACCATCCCCGTCGCATTTTTATTGTGTGCACTCATCTGACTGCTAAGTGAACCTTGATCTTTGTGTATTGTGGATTTTGTGATGTCTCCTCCAAATCTTGTCCTATTTTCATTCCTCCAGTCCTTTTTATTACCACTTTAACGCTGTCAAGATCATTCTCATACCCTTGCTAATGTTAATCCATCAGAATTATTCATCGGATTACGCTTTTAATAATCCAATTCTGTTCTTTATTTCTTCCCACTGTGCAATAGTTGAGAAAGGTACGTATTTACAGCACTTAAGCTGAAAATTGAATAGTCCACAGCAGATGCCTTTATCCTCTAGCATTCTTCTGGGCATCGCAAATGGCTGAAAAGTTCATTTGTTATACCGCTTCCCTGATCCTCTTCTCCCTTCACAGAATCGAAGAGACGGGTGCTGTGGGTGTATCTGGCTCAATGGCGGGACTCGTCCCCTCGCCTTACTTCCAACGTTATCGTTGCCTCCTTCGAATAAAGCGGGAAGGCGCCTACACCGAGGATGCAGCAGCCGGCTATTCTGAGTCCGAGGCGTCTGAGCAGGAGGATGGTGGGGCAGATGTAGTACATGGCCTTGTTGATGGTGACATCTCCTCGTTGAACGCATCAAGGAGCAGTTTAAGTCTATGGATGTCGTCAAATGCGACTACCCCTACAACTGGAGGGGATGGACAGGGCTTCGAGGCACTTGGTGAGATCTACTTTCATGATAAGATATTGGGTTTCGGGATTATTGCAGTGCTTAGCATTAAACGGGTGCAATTATCTATTCTCGTCATCACTTTATTTTGTCTGATTAATGTAATCTTCATTTTTATTATCACTAGTACGATAGGCATAATGTTTCATAGCCATTTCTGGTTTATAAAATTCCATTTTTATCGAGACAAGGAATACCTCTGGAGCTCCCACGGCGTTGGTCCGAAACAGCTGAAGAAGTTGCGGAAAAAGAGGTCACGAAAAACGCGCCTTCTTAACGTGGTTACAAGTCGCTTTACTCATTCCACTTCCCGTCGCGCCAACGAATACGAGATTTCCAAGGGTGCGCCTTCGTCTCTCCATCCATCCGTCTAGCCTTATTTTCTTCAATGTGATCTTCTCTCTCTTCACAGAAATCAGCAGCCTCAGGCAAACTGACGGCGATCAATTGCGACAACTGGTAGAGGAATCAGTAAGGGACAAAATTCGTCGACCTAGCCTTCTCACATACGAGCTGGTTGATCTTTACTACCCTCAGCCTGAACGCAAACGTCCTTTGGTCTTGGTAGGCCCTAAACATGTCGGCAGGCAACAATTAATAGAAGGGCTATTGCGGAGTGAACCAAGGCGTTTTTCTATGCCCATTATCCGCAAGTCAATGTCTTGTCTGTAAACGTATTTTTAGTCCGCATCTTATGTGCTTTGATTGACGCCTAGTTTCAAAACTAATACTTCCTGTCTGTCTACAGATGATTGGAGATTTGTGACCTTTATGCGCATGTGATTGTTTGTCACAATTTTTACCTCGGTGTCAATATCAGATGGGCCGTTTTTTCCCCTGAATGGTATAGAGCGACCCAAAATTTGGTTTCTTTAATTACTGAGCTTTGTCGTATTTTTTGGCTGTTTGCATGATATCAGACTAGCGTGAGAGCTTTTTGCTCGAAGTACGTGGTCATTAGTTCCCATCAGATCGGCGGCCACTTTCTTGGTGACTGACTCCTTCCTTTTACTTAGATACCACTGATCCTGAGGCTAAGTCGACGGAATTTCAGACCTACGAAAACGTGACTAAGCAGGACTTTCATCGTCTGCACAAAGAACGGGCCTTTGTTGAGTGGGGCGTCTATAATCGTCACTACTATGGCACCAAAGTTGCTAGCATTGAGAGCATCATTAAGGCTGGCAAGGTCTGCGTACTCGCCCTTCGACCTGATGTGAGCTACTGCTGTTTTCGCCGCGCGTTTGGTATCTCTCATTATCGTGAGATTGAGGGGTACCTTTAATATCTCCTATCTATTTAGTTAATACAAATGTAAAGATAATGTGAACTACGATTTCTTTAATCAAATCAGACGGTTTAAGAATACAATGGCTGCAATTTAGCGTCACTTATAACTTCTACTCTCTTTCCTTTCTAACCCGATCTGACAGTCAATTCGAGCCATTAGAAGGACACCCTTTCTGCCCTGCGTTATCTTTGTCTCACCACCAGACAATCTGGAGGAGATGCGCAAGCTCAGCAAACAGTGGACAAACTCGGCAGCCAATATTCCCGTAAGCAAATTTACAGTTTGCACTGAATGCTTCAGCAGATATTTTCAGTATTTGATTTTTTTCCCCTTGATAGTCTGATGTATTTACTTTATAATGGAGCACTTCAGAGTAGTACAAATACCACTTAATTGTATCCATGGTAATGGTGAGCCAAGGCTCATGGGTATAGTTCCCAAACGACCATCCCACTGTGTCACCTGTCTGAAGAAGGCCATACTTCGGCCCTAGAGAACTCCACTCCTCAATGGGAGCTTGGAGTTGGAAGTGAAACTGAGATGGAGGAATTTGTGGCTACATTTGACTTCTGGAGAAGAAACCGATTCGCATTAATTTTGTGCCCCAAGGAAGGAAACTATGACTTATTGTAAGAGCTTACTCCAACAAGGAAACTATTTAAAGGGATCGTTTCTTCTGTGCTTCGTTATAGCGAAGTATTACAAGACTATTTGTCTGTATCCCGTTTAAAAGCATTACTTAGAGTTGGGCGAAATCCTTTTTCAGTCGCACTTCACTCGGTATCGCTTGATATATATATATATATATAACATTTCCCCAGGCGCTTCTACTTTATCCACAGATCTGTTGGTTCAACCAGGGTTTATATTTCCTCTCACTAGGATGAGGAGTTGAAGGCATGCATAGAAGAGAGTCAGAAGATGGAGCAGCACTATGGACACTTCTTTGAGTTTCTCATTATTCCGCGAACCTCAGAGACAGCGCTGGCAGAGTTGAAGCAGGCAGCTCTAGATTTGGAGCGTCGACCACAGTGGGTGCCGGCGCAGTGGATCGATCTCGCCTGGCAAGTGGCAGCCCAAGCCAGCATCAACGCCACAGGAACAACTAACGATGCCGCCCTACTTATCTCGGATTGATTGGTATCGCTAGTTCCTGACCTCTTTTTGACCCATCCTTTCCCCAGATCAACTCGACTTGTTGCTGTCGCATAGGAATTATGTATGCCTCATTGGGATCATGCTTGAAAGTTACACGAGTTGTTCGGTCCAACGTAAAGGTCGAAATAACAGCCTTCGATATTTCCGGTTCACTTGTTATTTGAGCAGAAACTGTTGATGATGTTCGGCTAGCCTAGAAGGACGTCCTAAAGGCACTGTGTGGGATGTTTGAAGTGGTGTCACACTGCTAAAATGGTGAAAGTTAACAAACCCACTCCGTTAGATAGGCTGTTAAAATTGGCGGTCTGTGAAGCTGAGGTGAGTAACGGTGAGCTGGCGTCGACCACCAAGATTCAATTGGTTTTGAAGCCGTAGAGAGTCGCGTGCATAGACTTGGTTTGGTTTAGACCAACAGGGAAACTGAACGATTATTAGTAGCAGATGGGAGTTGGAACCAAAATGTAAAACTGTGGAAAGATATCAGTGATGTGCTTCCCCATCAGACACCTCCTCGCCCATTGCAGACTGTAAGCTTTCTTGACTACACCAATCTGTAATCTCACCGCTTCTTCATCGTTTCCCGTTACCTTAGATACTAGCTGCTTGCTGGAAGTCGAAATATTTTATTTTGCCATAAGGTGGAATTACAAAGCTACTCAGTTCTCTAATTTGTACATGATAGGAAAATTTCCACTCTAGCTACACATGCATCCAGGATGCATTTTTGTGTTTGCGAACTCCGCATCCGCACAACTCAAATGTTCTCACCTTGAAGTCGGATTTTAGATTTGATACTATTGTCAAGAAGGGCAACTAGAAGAGGTAATTGACTGGCGGTTTTGAATGGCGACCTTTGTGTCACGAGATTGGTCAGGCAACAATCGGCGAACTGAACCGAAATCGTAACTGCGGACTTGGGTAGAACGCATCGCAAGTGTGAGGACGCTGTCGATGTCACTTGCCATAGTCGACATTCCCCTTCCATCAGAGGTTGCAGGTGTTGCTCGGGGCCTCGAACCTGAGTTAGATCCATACACCCACTCTTATGCATGCATTTGTCTTCACTCGGGGCAGAACCCAGCACTACTTCGCGATTTTCCGCGCATTTTGATCACCTTCATTTCACATCAGTTCCAACCGGCTGATATCCAAAACTTCACATCTGTACATCAAAGGCCCTCAAAGTTTGAACACTACATACCTAACGATGTGGATGCTAATAGTTGTGGAACAAGTACAGTCCATTACTTTGAACAATAACCCTTTGAAGTTGGATGAGAAATGCTTATTCTATTTCGGTCTGCAAATATCACTGGGCTATCCGTTCAGGAAGAGGGGTACTGCATCCCTGGGCGTCTCCACCTTTCAGAGTCGACGGTTTGAAGTGGGACTGAGATGAAGGTGGCTATCGTCAGCTTGTTAGACTTATCTGCGGAGCCTATGAGCCTTCAAAGAATATTTCAAGATATTTCCTTAGCTCTTCATGAAAACTTGTGCGAAATTTATCATCGTTATATTTGAACGACACTCATCAAGGCCTAGCAATGTTCCACGGTACTCGAATTTCCAACAGCTTTCTAGCCGTATCTACTTCGCCAATGGACCAGCAGCACCGTTGGGTGAGGAGGTGCGTTTAACGGTGATTTAGCGATTCCTAATGGAGTGGTCAAGCTGGACTCATGTGACAGTTCTTTTCAGCGTGCTTGCGTAGTAAGAGCAGTTTCAACAGTTTTTAAGGGCTCCTCCAGGGTCGAGAGGGTGCAAAACTCATGACTAAGTTTTTGACGCATGATTTAATGCGTACAAGCGATTTCTATGAGTCTTAACTGACCCAAGAGGTGTTCTCCACTTCGATGAGTCAAGACTCGCAGAGCATTTCGATGGGTTTCACTGATACTTGTGTCAGGTCATGTAACATGTCCTTCCTTTCAACCTTTTGCCGATTGAACATTTAGCCAAACGATGGTAGGTGAGGCTTTAGGGGCGTGTAACTTTTCCCAGCCTTAAGTAGTGCACCTCCAATCATAGCCTAATAATTTTGCGACGCATTTTATGAAAATCTCTGAAGGCGAAAATTGGCCTTTTTAAAAAGACCCTACTAGACCAGTTGCCATCTAAATCTGCCTTTAGAAGTCCCCCGAATGAACTAACGCCACGTCTATTGCAGCATCACATTAACTGCCTATTCTAGGGCAAAGTTAGTGCCCCCGTACTGCTAGAGTCATAGGCAGATGACATTTTTGAGGTAGAAAAAGATGTGGTGGCTTACTTTATATCTTTGTGATGTAGCCATTTTGCACCTCAAACCAGTTAGTCAGCATTTAAACTCTCGTCAAAGACGTATACTTGAAAAGACAACAGTGGAGAATGGGATGGTGGTGGGTGTAGCTCATTGATTTGGCAAGTCTTACGACACAAACGTGAACATCCGCGTCCTCCTCCTCCAGAGTGGTCGATGCAGGCACTAACTAGTCACCGCTCTATGATTCAGGTGAAACACCACCACGTTTATTTACTTATACCTCAGCCTCCGACATTGGGCACATAATATCAGATGCATCCGAGCAAATAACCACCTCGACTCGTGGTTATAGTGCAAGCAACGCACGACTTACACATTCTTCCAAGAAGATGTGCGTAGGAGAGGTTAGTCTTTGCAAACTTGAGACACAGTGGACGGAATGAACTGACACCGCGGTATGTAATGGGGTAACGTGAGGAAGCAAATAGGGCGAAGCTCAGTGATATGCAGTGGTGGACTGACTCATCCAGTAACAGCAGAACTCATTCCTACTGGACTTTAAGATTCCGTTTGCTATTTTTTGTTGCATCAATAACTGCCTGAAGACAAAGGAAGTAGCAACACTTGAATGGAATATGTACTTTCGACATGCAGGCGAGATAATCGGCCAGAGGTGTGACCGCCCAGTCAGGCCACAATGGCGGACACCGCGCGTGACCATGACATCACAACCAAAAGTTAACCAACAGAACGGACTTTATTAGGACCTTCACTCTCTATACCAGCTTCCTCTCAGCATCCGATGGTTAACCACGCCTTTTAACAGTATTCTTCCATCAATTTTCCTGTCTTAGCTTTTTTGTTATTTGTTGATGAATAATTCTAATAAAACAATCTTTTAGAGTGCTTTGATTGCAGTCTCTCTCATAAGGTAATTACTATTAGGTCTTCTTTCATATTGTCATCACTGTTGGGCAGATCGACAACACACCGTCAAGTAAACTCACCCCAACTGGCAACTATTCTGACTACTTTACGCAAATAGCTTTTACAGCTTTTTACAGGATTGTATTAATCTTTGGAGGAATAATCAACGCCACGTCATCCCCCAGCAGTCCCTCTAACCTTGTATTTTTTAAGATTGTAAAGTCAATTACGACTACAATTATGGATACGCTCTCTACATAAACTGCTTATGATATTTGCATGAATCGCAGTGGCATTCAAAGTACCCAATGATTAAAACTACGATGTGATAGATGATGCCAAAGTAATGAACAGAGCTATGCCTGGAGGAAGGGTAAGGAGTCAAACATCGTAGAAGTATTCCAAGCAGGCGCAATCTTCTTTTGACGCTGTTCAAATAGAACTCTGGCCTTACATAATCGTCAAGGCTTACCACTGACGTTGGGTGATTTCTTCCAACCGCCAAAAATATTTTAGTGCACCGTCAAAGAATTCAGCGTATTTCGATGCGGAGAGGTGACCAAAGTTCCAGCGACAAAAGAATTTAAATAGATGTGCTAAAAGTCTTTGGATTTCTCTTATTAATCCAACAAAAACTTGAGCTTTGTTTTAATTGTTTTGTGACTTCGCATAAGAGTAAGTAATTAATTATAAAAAGGAAATAGGTATGCATATGTATGGGAAAGCTAGTTGAAACCTAATACCTTGCCGATTTTTGAAAATTCGTGCCGCATGTGCTGGTATCTTTTGCCGTTAAGCTATGAAAATTGAAGGTGTAGCAAATTATACGGGGCCTGACTTATTATAAACCTCGTCTGAAGGGTTTTGACACTTAATTTTTCCAATTTCTTATATTTCTACTTAAATTTATAAGTAAAAAGTGTTGATTACAAAATATAGGCATAGGTGCAGAAGCATTCTTAAAGACAACAATTTGGGTAAATGATGGAGCACGCGTACATTTCCTCCATGGAATACAGCACTTGAAAAGACAAAAAGATAAATTTTTGCTGTCAACAACTGTAGTAAATATGAAGATGTTGGCCTTTGTAAAAATTTGTTCCAACACTGCGGGCCAAGTTCGAGCATTCTGAACCGCACCATATTCATCGTGTTCAGCTGGGCATTTAATCAGCTTTGATTTTTTCCATTTTATGGCGCCTCGGTATGAAAACGTAGGAAGATGTATACAGTCTAAAATTTCCATTTGGGAGAAATCTTCTAATTAATATTGAAGCATGAATACGTCTTCAGGTTGTAGAAGAGATTAACCTTCCTTTTGAATACCAAAGGCGATTTCTTCCTCTGCGCAAGCATTCATTTAAAAAACTGTACTTATTTTCGGATTAGATGGTGATTGTTTGTGCTCATGGTACCTTTGCAACACAAACCGTAAAAAATCGATAAATGAGAGTTGACGTTTGTGCGCGGAGTCTTGCCGTCTTCTCCACAGTTTATTAACCCAGATAAGAATAATGAGTAAATTAATCCCATGTAAGAGTGTTCCTCTATTGCACACAATTTTGTGGGCAGATGGTGTTCGGGCGCACATCTGCATCCCCATAAATGGGGAGATAAAATTTTCTCTAAGAGGGAAATCAATCAGTGCAGTTGATCATGTCCTCAAAATTGGTTGTGAAGGTGAGCAAATCGGATGGGGTGAAGGGAAATGAGAAGGAGCAGTGGGCTCGGTTCAGGGGAAATGAGTGTAAGACGTAAATGCAAATGTTTGGCCTGCCTTCACACACATTCACAACACCCATAAGTCCTGTAAATCGTGTGCGCCTAAGAGTTTGCTAAAAAAAACAGCGACCACTAGAAGAACACAGGTGCAAATTCTAGGAGTATTCTACAAGCCTTCAATCCAACAAGTACAAAGAGCTTGGTGAGGCCTTGCCACATCTAATTAAAAGTAAAACAAACCTGTAAAGTATCTTCAGAATGGTCTTGTTTCGACAGCATTCAACATGCATTGGTGTTTCAATCCTGATATTCGCTAGATCTACTGAGTCCTTCATCAAAGCAGTCATTAACTATCAGGTGAAGAAGGTGGGATGGTGTAAGGCAGATGTTGACACCGCCTTTAGTGCCATGTGACTCGATGCGTGCTCGATGTCCTGATTTTCCCACCAGAGATTGGTTTCACAAACAAGTGGTTTCGGGCTACTGGCATGATCCGGGAGACCTTCAACCAGGAGAAAGTGGAATAACAAAATTACAACTAAAGGGCAAACTTGATTGGTAAATATGCAATCTGTATTTTTAAGTGGATATTTTCATATATTGGAACATACGATGATCTCAGGAATAATTTGAATTCAGTGGTTTATGGCAAGTGGGCCACTTAATGTGTGACAAATTCTAATTTCAAGCTGATGTGCCCATAGGCTGCCGAGATGCTGTGGTGGTGGGGGGAGGGGGAGAAGCTTGAAATGCCATGGGGCCACGTGACTGATGAACGTGGGGAAGTGCAGTCTTGCGTGTCATGTGACCATGTTTGTCCTTGAATGAGTTTCACTGCGTGTCGGGAGGGCAGATTCGAAACAAGGTAATTGAATAATGCATAGGATTCGAAAAAAATGTGTTATTCGCTGATAATCCGTTTTATTTTGAGGCAGGAAGTGATTTCGTAAACTATTTATGCTCATATTTATTTCAAATTGACAACCCACATTGCTAAGTGGTACAAACCGGAATTCGCGTAGAAAATAGGAATTGTTTAAATCACCAGAAGGTGCACAACAATTTATTGGAGGATTCGTGGCACATCTATGCAAGGTTGGCTAGTAGGGCAATTCAAAATTGTCAAATCAGGGAGCGAAGTTGCCTTAGTGTTCTGATTGAAAAAATAGTTGAAACTAACTGCTGTATCGCAAGTTCTCAACTCTTTAGACACTGTACAAAGGAACACAATAACACATTCAGAAATGCCATTCAGTCATCAAAACCTACACATGTGGCTCCAAGGGAAAAAATTTATCAGCTGCAATAAATCTGCCATTCACGTAGCCATTACTTCTGTGGGTAGTCGGTTACACCTCCACCCAGTTGATTGGTGCTGATCAGCGTCCACCACCAACTCCTCCCCGCCCCGCCCCACCCCACCCCGCCCCGCTCCGCCTCGCGCTCCCCCTTCCCTCATCCCTCCCTCCTCCTCATCCTCCTCCCAACTCCACCTCCCATCTCACCACCTCAACGAGGTAGGGTGAATTATCAAAGCTAACGAATGCATCATTGCTCTCCACCAAACTGCAATCAAGTTGGTCTGCTGACGCATTCATGGCGAGGCTGGTGTCGTCGTCAGTCGCTTGGCTTGGCTACATCTCACTGTGGTCACAACGTGTGCGTGGCAGCCTCCATGCGGCGTCTGACAAATGATGGCAGCTGCCAACTCCACCCACCCTCTGACACCTCCGATTGAGGGGACTTTCCGCATGAAGGCGGTTTAGTTGTGGAGAAGGAATGAAGAAACAAAGTGAGTGGTATGACAGACGATGTGTGCCTCAATAATGCATCCCAAAGAATCACCATTAACTTGGAATTTTACCACCTCATCAATCCCCCTCTGACTCATTGCCACCATCTATCACCAAACGGCAGATTTATTGCTGTAGATAAAATTACAATTTCGAAGCGTTTGTGCAGGCCCTCCAACTTTACGCAATCCCATGGGATGGCACTCTGAGCTCATTCATGGTTGCTATCTTGCCTCCTCCTTCTCCCTTAAAGAAATTCAATTTATGAAACATCTTATAGGCTATAATGTAACGTTTCCTTTCATTTTTATTGCAGTCAATAAAAACGCATCAATTTGAGGATATACTGACAAGGATGTGTTACCTATACATGTGGATATTTCTTTGAGTTGTCACTGCTATGAGCGATGAATTCCCGCCTAACAAATCCACAATTATGTTATGAGTGAAATATCATAATGAGCTCTATTTGCTGTTGTAACAAGCTTTCCTTGTTTCAGAAGATGCCACAGGTCGCATACATGTCCATCACCAATCTAATTTTACACTTTCATTGTAACCTTACTAGGTAAGGAAGTGACACCAAGGGGCTGATTTAACAACTACAAAGATTATTTAATTTGACGTAATGAAAACCCTCTTTTTCTAATTCCTGTTTTGTGGCTTTGTCTAGTCTAATTTGGAAATTTCCGAAGCACATTTGCTGTGTGCCAGCTGAACGCATTCAGGGACAGGGGCGGTGTCACGTGATGTTCACAAAAATGTTTTGCCGAATGCCAAGAGTTCTCTTTTTGTGTATTTCTGCAACAAAGTAGCAGCTGATTCCGTTGGAAGTTCTGAGGAGGGCCTAAGGTCCGCTGACACATTGAGTTGTGCGAGCTGAAAGCACAGCGTATGCAATTGATTATCGATTCCACACCATTGGTGAGTCATTGTGTCCTCCCATATGAGATCGATTTTCAACCGGACTACCAAGATTCATAGTGCATTCGATGAGCAAGTAGCAATTAGGGCAGATACTTGTCATCATATAGACTAATCCGTTTATCAAGGCGGCTTGATTGCCTTAGTTTTTTTTGGATGACTATAGTTTCCAGAACAGAAAACTTAAAAGCTAAAATGTAGTAATTAGATTTGGCTTAACAGCAAAAGGGAATGTAATTGGTGTTTTTTTATATTGGTAGATAACTTCAATATTCTCCTCCTTTTCTTCGAAATCAAGGACAACTCTATGTTTGCGTCCTCTGACCATACCTATATGCGTCAGTCATTATTATGGCCAACACTTATTTTGCAGCTCACCAAAAAACAATGCACTTAATCTCACTTTAGTTCTCATTGAAATAATTAGCGGTTTTGGGAGATTGCAACGATAAAGACGGTAAAAATGTCCACTACTAGATACCATGACTGAGCGATTAAGGCAACCGTTTTCGTCCCTTACGATTCCAGCCTACGCGCTATAGGCAAAGGATTTTGCTCTTATCCCCTTAGCCACAGGGAACGCTCACGTCAAACACGGACTGGCATTATAGGTGTGGAAAAGATGATGCTACTGCGGTGACACTGCATTTAGCTGCTACTGCACCCCAGTTACATCCTTACATTATTTTGGATGTGTGGACAACAGCTGATTTGAATAGAGGTATAAATCAGTGACCCCAGTGGAACAAGGTTTGGAGCCTGTAAATAAACATCCACGGGAAGAATCAGACACAGTGGAGTGATGAGAATCTCACCCACGGGGGGAGGGGATTAAAATGATGCTGGCGTATCAACGATGGACACCGAAGGTAGTCTAGTGATAGTGGCCTTAATCGTGGCGAGTCTTGACCCACCGCGACTACCATTCCAGACGCTTGTGGACAAAATGAACTAGAATTACTGCCCTCTTTGATGTTAAATAAGCTCTTCGTTTGCCAGCTTGCTGCAGTAAAATTTAGTTGCACTATAGCACTTTAGAGTTAATTCTGTCATTGCGGCCTAAATATTTCAGCGTTTTCATAAAGGTCCCCAAGTTATTTACTATTCAGAGCAATTTAAAATCACCGCCCCAAAACTAAGGCATCTTTCCTCTAAGCACTGGTTCGTAGACAAATTGATGTGATCGCAAAGCGTGCATTTGTAGTCCTGCAAATCACTGTGCCCGTAGTAAAATTTCCTTCAGCTTCGTTGGGTCATTCTTCACTCTTTTTTACTGTAGAGACACCAAATCTGTTACCATCACAGCAGAAGCATCCTCCTCAAATTTAATTTCGATGCCTGGTTGATTGTGTTCATCATGAAATCGCTAAAGGCAAACTGTGAAATTTTATTATTTATTTTACTAAAGTGGTATGATCATGTAATTTCAACTTACCAAAGTATAAAACCCCGAATTTTAGGAGTCAAGACCTCCAAAGCACTGCATCAATCGAACAGACTGACTTCTAAAATGCACTCTGGGCGTGCTCCATCCAACTGTCTCTGCAATTGACGCTGAAGATAACACCAGACCACATAGAAAAATGACTAACTACCAGCCTTGCCCGAGGTTCGCAAGTCCGCGAAGTGGAACCTCAGCCCCGCGGTGTGGGTGGTAGATCCACGGGCGCGCATTTGAGTGTGTGCGTGTGTCAAGAGCCGCAGACAGACGGGGAGTGAATTGGGCCGGTGTGGGCGGGTCTCAAGGTCGAGCTTGTGAAGCCAACTTGGCATTACGTCAGCCAGTGACTCACTCCACAGAGGAGAGGTAATTACCTGGTTGGGCTTTGTCATGATTGCGTAGAGGGGTATGGAAATGCTCTTCACCAGCCACATTTTAACGCTACGGGACAGCCATTTGCAAGTAATGTGTGTTTGCACACGAACAACCGTCTCCACTTCCATGTGAGTTTAAGAGTTTCTTAACCTCACGGCCTTAAGCGTAACTGTTCACTGCGCAGACTCACACAATGTGCAAAATATGGTGCAGTGATTTTACCTCTCGACCGCCATTGTCCAAGGCCAACAGGAACTCATTGAAAAAGGGGTGCAGAAGATTTGCACTTTTGACTCAAAAAACCACCGCCAGGTTATCAATGGATGCAAAACAATCCAGACGACCAAAACCTAATTTTCGGGCATGGCCACAGGAATGGGATACCCTCTTGAAGCTGAGACCAAGTTCATGAGTTGACGAGTTATGAAATCTCCCAATACGCGTAAAATTGGTCGATAATGGCATGAAAATATTAATTTTAGATAAAATAACCTAGTTTTTGTCGACAGGAACGCAAAAAGCGGAATATCATTTCTTGGTGGTTTTGTCACTGATCATCTGCCCTCAGACCATGTTGGTGGTCCTGAAGTCCCTCCAATGCCGGCAATGCTTTAACAGAAAGGCTGAAACCATTCCCGTATTCTGTGCGAAAACTGCCAACAGCTGGTGGGACACGAGCCATAGTCGTATACCATGCAGGAAGGATCGGTAAGAAGATTTTGCGGTTGTCACTTGAAGATGTTGACCAAATGAACAGGAATTATCCTTTCCATAATGATAACTAGCTGCATGGAACACAGGTAGCGATAAAAAAGAAAGGCTGCAAAAGCCTATAATCGCGAGACTAGTCTACCTTACTCCCTACTGAATGGTTGAGTTTAGAATAGCGAAACAACCACAAATGATGAACTCAGGGAACGGTTCGCATATACCTCATCGGATCAAACCTCCCCACCCAGTAGAATCGTTTGGAAGGTCAGCTGCGTTGCATGGAAAATCATCGAAGTGAAATGCTGTTTCGCTTGATTCCAGAGACTGTGGTCAAGGGCGAGGAATCACGTAGTCCGTTTAGCTCTTCATTTTAATTACATGAGCGTCATAAAACTACACCTCCATCGAGCAATCCGAATGAAAAATAAGTGCGAAATGGAAAAAAAACAGGAAATAAATAGGAGATACGTTTGATACTATCTAGACTGAGGGCATAAATGACAAAAGTATAGAAAAAGAGAGACGACTTGGGTCATTTCTGGCTTGAGAAGGCGAAAGTCAGGAAAGTGATGATCAAGCGCAAATTTACCAAAAAGAAATCCTAGGTCGAAGTGGGATTCTCAATGACTAAGGGATAAGTGAAGGAATTTGGCAATGTGTATGCTGACGTAATTGTCATATTGGCCGAACAGCACCTGAATGAATTTCGAATGAATTTCGGAACCAATTGTCAAAACATCGGCTCCATGCCGCCTCAGTGGATGAAAACTCTGAAGGAGCTTGTGTGACTTCTTCTGAGACAAGAGAAAGTGTAATTCAGGAATGGGGATCATAGCTTTTGACATGACCATCACACTTGGTAGAGGCAATACTTTCATTTAGTGGGTGCAGCCGACACCAGCAATGAACTAACCGTAAAGTGTTGCAAGTGGGGAACGTCTTCAACTTCTTGAACGGAGCATGTTCAATCCAGATCAAGATCTACTCTAATCCTTACATGTTGAGTCAAACGGTTGCATGAGAAACATTATGCCATGAATGGCGAGGCTTTAGTGAAACGAAAATCATTAAAAAGTTGCGAAATGTTGAAAGGCTTGCGGTAAAACAACATCCGTTTAATCGCCTCAAATAACAATGGTGCAGGTTGCAAGATTTGCTGCCAAACGAATGAAAGGAGGCGAGAGACGGTCAGTGCTCGGAGCAAATACGTCATTTTAATTTCGTGCAAACATTGGACAACTTTTGAGCTAGAAAGAGTGACAGCAAGGTAAATCCATCTTTACAAAGGACCGAATTTTAAAATGTATTAATTCCAGCTAAATGCTGCAAACTTACCGCAAAGCTCAGCCAAGACGATGACACAAAGTCCAATAATTGTTAGGAAAATGTTCTTCAAATACATTGACATGGAATATCAAATGCTCACTCCTAAGGCCGACATAAAGAGTAAATCATCTTCTAATAAACTCATTTTAGTGAACGATGACATTTGGAAGAGGAAACTACTATTCTGCGAATGCAGAGAACGGCACCTAAGGTAACTGCTGTTGTGTACAACTGAGTGAAGCAGAATCGGAACAGGAAACTTGTCAAGAAACTTTGGAAAATAAAGAGAACACACTGTTGAATGACTGATGGTCGAGTGGGCAAGACATCGTGCACTACCTCGAGAGGAAAGGGGAGAGGAGGGAAGGGTAGTTGAGAGTAGTCGAGCAATTGAATGCAAAGGTGGCAGTCTGATGGATTTCAGGAAGTGTGCTGTTCATCATACCGCCTAAAAACCGAGATGCTGCATTCCAAGGTCTGAAAACACCGTTTTAAGGTGACAGGCGATCAGTGCAAACAGCATAAGAAATAGGGCACAGCTTGGAATCAAAATGTTTAAAGATCAGTTGAGTTTTATTGCTCTATTGTCAACAAATGACCTACGCCAATGTATCCGATGGGTATGGCAAAGGTTGATGCATTCCAACCTCTTGACTGTTGCCAAAACGCATGTCATTTGCGTGATCCACACAACCGTTTCCACTTCCATTCAACAGCACGATGCTTCTCCATGCATCAGTAAACTTGATTTAAAGCAATTGAACCTCCTTCGTCTCCCTCTCTCAACATTGAGGCGCGTCAAGGAAGAAGCGCTATCATAGGCTTTGCATTTTGATATCAAGATTTGTGACGTGTAGCATGAAACTCAAACCTAGTTGCAATACTAATCTTGGGATCTTTATCCAGAACCCCCACTTTATGATTGCAACTTTCCCACATTCTCCATCAATTCTCCCATGTAGTTCAATGATGCCACTAAACTGTAGGCGAGGTGATCGCTCATGCGTGTGAGACCGGTTTCGTCAACTCAAACACCTACGTCCTTAATTCCACTGCCTCCAAATGAACTTTCAAAGCCCAAGGCCCTCTTTTCCGTTTGTTACACTACCACTTTTCGCTCCTGCCTTCAAATGCCAAGACTATTAAAACGCCTCTAACCATAAAATGGAGGCAATGGGAATAAAGAAGTAGACTTTGACAGCCCCTGCAAAACAGTAGCAACAATTGTGCTATGCACACTGACGACTTGACATCCAACCAATCGACCGACGGCGGTCAGCTAGTGTCGATCGCTTTGATGCTACCGCAATTCTGAAATTCTAGGACTAAAGTTGATTTCTATGAATCACTACCATTTATTGCTTACGTCTTGTTTGACATTGAAGCGCAAACGCACCAACTTGTGCAATCCACGTTAACCAAACTAGGTGGTGAAGGAATTTCGTGGGGAGGTGGTGACATTCCACCGCTTTGTAATCGCAAAAATCAACCCCAGCCGTGAAAGTGAGAAGAAACAGTCGGATTCCAGTAAAACACGGCGTCTTTGCATATACACATATATACAACCAATAAAGCAAACAGACGGTGCTTCTTCAGTGTGAGCAACTTTGTATTCCAATGTCTGTGTATGTATTTGTGGGAGTCTGTATGAATACTTGTAATAATAATAATGTAATAAAATAAAGCAACACGAGAAAAAAACGGTTCCTGGGATGGTTGATTCACGCTCACAAAATCACGCCGATAGGAAAAAAGGAAGAAGCTTGGAAAAGTCTCTGTTTCTGCCACAAGCACACGCACGCACACATACAGCCAGAAAAGTTGTGAGGAGGAGATACAAAAAAATGAACAATAAAGGGCACTTTGCCCATAAGTCTCTTGCCTAAAGCTCTCTCTCTCTCTCTCTACCATCAAGCAAACGAGACAAACAATCCAAGAATCTGGTTGGCTGATTTAGTTTGGTTTGAGGAGACAGTCATGAAAAAATAGACATCGGTATCATCGTCATCATCATCTCATAAAGGGGACAGAGAAGGTTCTATTCGAAGGTCGAAGCGGAATTTTCAACTCTTTCTGAGGAGGCAGCTAAGGAAGCTGCTTTCCAACGAGAAGGTGCCTTCGTGGAGACTCTCCGACGGCGCCCAAAATCGACCTCACTCTGTGCAGTGAGGGTCAACTTGATGGCAGAGGATTTCAGACAGCCGGGGGCGTTTAATAAACGTGCAATCCGACACATCTTAGTGGAGTAGAGACGCAAATACACGCCAGGTGGTTTGGACTCCTGCATTGGTCTATTTGGTGCCTTTTCCTTTTCCAATTGAATGACGGTAGTGGTTGGTGTGGTAAATGGGGCCTGAGTTATTGCTTCTACCTCTATCGCCGGTACTGTGGATACTAAAAGGTAGAACGAAATCGTGATCAACTACTACCTACAATCCAGAAATGCGGAGCCCCACTGCCTAAGCCATCCAAAGGATTAAGGGTTAGCAATAAAATGATACTGTGGCTGACTATATGCGAAAAACCAGTGAGGTAACCTAAAACATTACCACGGTCAATAAAAATGAAGCAAACAAAGCAATTTGGAAATCCAACATCTCCTTAAAAACGCGAAAATTTCGCCGGCCAAATAGGCTGAAATGTACTCTCTCCCTGAAACACCTTCTGCATGTACTCAAAAGCAAACAATACTGATCCGCCTGTTTGAAAATTCTACCATTTTAATACTATTGAGGTTATTCACTTTAACTCAGCCTCAACATTTCAAATCGAGCACTAATAAGTTATGTGATGGCAGTTCCACTGCTCCCAGGCAAAAAAGCCTGCAAAAAAAGAAAAAATCAAATTTCAGGTCGCGAGACAATAACATAAACTACCATTATCCGAAAGATTTAATTGCCCGCCTCGAGACTAATAAAGTCCACAAAGTCAATCAGAGCCGAGTGACCAGAAAGAACAAAAATGACTGAAGATCCTCTAAATAGTACTGAAAAAAGTCTTGGAGCCCATTCTCTTCCTGTATTCATTCTCTACCCTTGGGAATGCTTCGGTGTTGAAATACCAAGCAACCATCAATATTTCTCGAAACTCACAATGAACAATATTTGTAGCAATTAAGCAAGTCGCCATTAGAACCTTAGGAGGCAACCCAACACTCCAGTCCAGAGGTCTTGTTGTTCTTACAAAGACAGGAACCACCGATTCAATCATGACCGAAAAGCTAAAGCATGCCGTTGCCCTCGGACCAAAGAACACCGCCTCCATTGTTTTATTGTTACAAACTCAACCAATGCTTTTGCGACACACCAATTGGTGAAATCAGTTATCATAAATTGCTAGAGGGCGTCACGTGTGAAGTAAAGTGGAAAGTCGAGGCATCATGCATGTGCTAACTTTAGCATTAACTTCTTTAACAAAATATGGAGAAACTTTGCGGAAGGCTGCGATCTTTCATCGGCTCAGTGGACACATTCAAGCAGGATTCACTTTTAATCCTTATCAAGGCATATCCCCTCTGTCACTACTTTACTCACGACCGTGGCGCCTAAGGCAGGAGCACGCATGATCCGCCGATGCGACTCGGTGCTGTCGTGAAGCCATAAAAGTGGATTCCTTCACGTGTGTCGCCAAAAAAGAGGGCGCTCCTATGATGATAATAACACCTGCAACACGCAATTCACATGGCGAAGTACAAATTATGAAAGAGACGTAATAGAGACAATAACTGTTAAGGATTAATTGGATTATTCGGGTAGCATATAAGGAAGAAAATTATTCACATCTTCAAGTGAGAAATCACATGAGCACTACCCCCGGGACATCACTTAAAAACATTCGCGTTATTATTATCTGACATACGTCATACTATTGGTGGGAGTGAATGTCAAGGCCTCGACGGAAGCCAAAGCTACTGAAATAATGAAAACTAGTAGAAGTGAAGCACATAATTTGGAAGTTAGCCCTATGCCCGATCGAGGGTTGGGTTAGTGAGGTGATAAAGAGGACATTTTAATCACAATCGAATTGGTTATGAGTAGTTCGTTAGGTTCAGACACCACTCAGAATTAACTTGAATTTAATTTATTAAGCGAATTAGACCGGTGTCAATACTTAAGAAACTGGTTTACCCAATTGTCGGGAGACTCAGATAACACTGGAGAAACTTGGCTTTGAAAACCAATCAAATCATTGACAAAAAATGAGACCCAATGAAATGTTAATGTCAAATGACAATAATTCTGCACACGAAATGATGACTTTGCGACTAATCACCACTTACTGACATGAAGAAGGGAAGGCGATCAGTAATGTGTGCTAATCGTGCGATGGGCAGTATGTTGCAAAAACACGTGGACCCAGGGTCACAAACATGTGACCTATACCTTGCCAATTTATGGTAACCAGGGCTTGTTACAGCAAACCAAATGTCACAAACAGACTTAAAACAATAAAACAGGCAAAGGAAAACTACATTTTCTAAGTCCTGAAAAGCATATGTCTCTGCACTTCTCAATTATTCCTCATATTAGCTAAAAGCAGGCCCTCCGAAATTGTATCATCTTACTTTTCACTTCTTCCACCTTAGTATCTGCAACATTCGAAGGTTTTGGAGCACCAGGGATATCACTTCCTACTGTTTCCATACCAGCCATGGTCGTGGTGGCGCCTTCATTATCAGGTGCAGTCATAAGTTCAGGCGTGACAGGAGGAGGGAAAACGGGAGGTGTAGAGGGGATAGATGGGAGAGAGGGACAGGCAGAGGATTCAGGTGATGAGGCCCGATGTTGAGATGGGATTACGACGCCCACACCGACATCCTCTTCCTCTTCTACCTCCAATTCCTCCTTTGCAGCCGCTGCGACCGAATCTTGGGGAGGTGGTGGATCTAGCTTCTGTTCCTTCCGCTTCACTTCTTGGTCATCTTGTGGTTGCTTTTCCTGAGTCTGGTGAGCGCCCGTAACTTCTGCTACCGTTGCCATTGCCAAGGACTGAGGTTTAGGAAGGAACTCGGACCCTTGTCGATCATCCTGGAAAGTAGACTGAGGTGCGTGTTTAAAACATACAACCTTGAACGCAAAACGAGAGAAGTAGCAACAGCAGAAGAGTAATGATGTGTCAAACTCGGTATCCGCTTTTAGCAAAGGACATTAGCCACGCACAGTGATGGAATAAAACACTGGTACTAGTCTCCAGATAAATAACAAGATTTCTGCCCTAAAAATTAATACAATTCAGTTAAAAAAAATCGGATCCTAACTAAACCAAACAGAGTAAAAAAGTGACCTACGGTCCTAATTTTGGAAGGCTCCTGTTCCATGAGGAAGTCGGCCAATTCCTCTGGGTCCGCAAAAGGTGGTGCAGTAAGATCGCCCATCAAAAAAGCGGGGTTTAGAAGACGAAATTGTGAAGCCTTCGCCAGCATTGAAATCAATTTCTCTTTTGGACCTGTACAACAATCAACGACCAAGCTGCAAACGTCAAAAAGATCCTCCTCGCCCCCTTCCAGACCATCGATAATTCCTGGCGAAAGAAGGTCTGACTTTGGGAGTGACTTGGTCACCTCCCGTTGAGGTGTTCTTGTTGCCAATTCTGGAATGGTAGAGTTCTCCCCACCCGATGGTAAAGGTGTGTTGATGAATACAGAAAGCACGGATGATCCAGTAGTTGAACAACTCTGGAAGGACATGGATGCAGCTGGCGGCGGAAGGATTACTCTCAACGGCTCAGCGTTTGCAATTTCATTCACTGAGTCCACTGTCTGTGCCTCCGAATTTTCCATAGGCACCGATAACACTTCAGTTTCCGCCTCTAGCATGGAGATGGGCAAAGGGGAAGGTTCACGATCTTGATTCGTGTGCGAATGTGTGACCATGGAACAACTTCCAGAGCTGGACTGACGAGTATGAGGATAAAGATGCTTTTTCTTCTTGGTGATAGTCGACATTCTCGAGTGTTCTTCATCTCCGGTGGCTCGGGTTGCTTCCAAATGGAGCTGAGTTCTTGCCTGAACGGAGAATCGTGCTAGCGACGCAACCAATTTATCCACCCATCCAACATGAAGAACGGGTACTGCCGATCCTTCCTCCCATAGACAAAGGTGGTCATAAAAGGCTAGAAGGTAGCCCAGGCAGATGGGACTGTCTAGAGGTTAAAATAAGTCCGTTTAGAATAAGTTGATCAGACTTAAAACTGCAGGAAAAGTAACCCACCTAGCAGGTTTGGTCTCGTGGACATTCCAGCTCGAAGTTCTACAGCACATAGTCGAAATATTTCTGGAATTACTCGTGTCGCAATGTCTAAGAATTCTCGATATATTTCTGCGTCCTCTGAACTGTGGTTGTACCTGAGGTGAAAGAAGGAAGATTTCAGCTGGGAGGCAGTCGGATACATCCATAAAAGAACGAATCTACTTCCAGACCTATTACTCTGGTGACAAGATAAAACAAATGGTTGACATACTGTCCAATAACACGAGCGGCTTCAGCCCAACAGCGCAACGCGCCGTGTATATCATCTCTGCGTCGGAGGTAATTTGCCAGATAAATGTAGGGGTAGACGTGTTGGTTGCGGAAGAAAACCCTATCAATTTCCACAGCTCGTCGAAGTAATTCTAACGGGATGTCAGGCTGCCTTAGCGGTGATGGCGGAAATCCAACAGCCCCGCAATTACCATGAACTTCTACAATCTCCGGCAAGACATAGTCGGTGGCGGGCACACCAGAGTGCATCTGAAGATCACATAGAACCTCTTCAAGTCGAATTCCTGTTGAAGGATAGCCTTCTTCAATATCCGCTAAATTAGTTAATCCTAGAGGATATTGATTGAGCATGCCTGCTCGATAGACCATCCATAAAAGAGTCTGCTTCAAACGCACTAGCTGGAAAATGTGAAAAACGACGCCGTCAACAGTGATCGTCAGAAGTAAGCATTCATTAAGTTTGCTTCCGCTCACTTCAGGCGAAATAGTTTCAATACCACGGACAGAGTGGCCGTCACTGGAGGTAGAAAGAGTGCCAGAGGAGAGTTTTCGACGCGGACGTTTGGAAGCAAAGGGTGGTACTGACGCTGTGGTGATCTGATCCATTGGACGAATGGAATTTGACAGACCACAGGGTTGAATAGCGGTCACAGCAGCGGCAACTGAGAGAACGAGGGGGTTGCAGACAACCGGACAGCCGTTGAGGTAGAGCCAGGAGTGGAGTAGGTGTCCGAGTCGGACGGGAGGTGGGTAGAGGGTGGAGGCCGAAACGGTTGTAGTGTTCTTTACAGGAGAAAACACCTCACCAGGCTCCAGTGCGGGTATCACTGAGACGTCAGCTGTTTCACGCCGCTCTGGCGGGCCGAACTCAACCCAAGCGTGGTCCTCGGATAGAGCCAAGTGAACGTCTGTGTAACCCAGGAGCTGGCATGCTGCCACCGTGGCATAAGCCAAACCGAAACTGTCCAGCTGGCCATCTGAATTGGAAGCAAAACATTGCATAAATAACCAAAAAGTAATGACAAAAGAGGAAAAACAATGATAGAATGGAATTTCGCCACCTCTAAAGATACTAAATACGCTGAGAAAAACTCAATTTTTGACTCCCCAGCTGTTTCCTGATTTAAACTTGCGATGAAGCAACCTCACTCCCCACAGGAACTACTATAATATTACAAGGTTAAGGACAATTACAATTAGAATACCAACCAGTCTAGAACTTCCACAGTCCATCCCAAGGGCTCGTCCGCACACGTCATACACTTATTATATTCACAGCAACAGCGAAGGCTTGCCCAACAAAGTTAGACCGTTAGATTTTGTTGTAATTTCTGGTATGGAATCCACGCTTGAATACATCGGTTCGCAATTAGCAAAATGCATCGGGAAGGGATAAATGAAGCGCCAAACCCAGACCCAATCCTCAACGCTTCAGGTCTCCAGTGTCTCCATAAATGCAGAGGAAATTATGCGATTATCCTACTTATTTAAGTGATTGACGAATACAAGGAATGAAGTGGAAGGACGTCGATGGTCCCAGAAACCCACAAGTTGTCAATTAACCCATCAAGAAACTTATTTGGGTGAGCCATTCTACTCCTCTCATTCCTGGAACCATCAGAAAGTGTCGTGAAGTAAAAGTATCATTAGTATAATGAAAATTTAGTTACAGTCTTTAGAAGCCAGTGGCTTACTACCTCTGTACAACAAAAATAAGTGGCAGAAACGTTTAACAAGGCCCCAGACATTCTTGGAAACCAAGCAGATAGCTTTGATGTACAAATTCCAAGTTTACCAAAACCACAAACAAGTGTTTATTCGCAAATGAAGGAAGCATTCTGTACAAAATGGTGATGATGTGGGATGTGTAAGGCAGGAGCAGGATTGAGAGAACTCGACATTACAGACGTGGCGAACAAGGTCGAGTTAGTGAAAGATTAATAATGCCACGCAAAAGAACAAATACCGGTTAATTCAATTCAATTGAAGCTACACCGATGTATTCCATAAGGCAGTGCCACACAATTGGCTTTCTCCGTTTCATGCATCGACCAAAGGGTACCAACAATGATACCTCAGCCCACTTTGAGTTAACAGAATTTGAGTTTTGATAAAATACTTTAAAAGATAATAGCAAATTAGGACATCTACAAAGGATTTTAAGTGGTCCTGTTCTCATTCCGACTCCCAGTCTTCTAGGATTCCGTAGATAAGAGAATGACAACTGAGTCCGACCAAATGCCTGACTTACACTCAAGAAGAGAATAAATTGACTGTGCATGAGCGAAGTGTTCTCGCTGCCTAGCCGGAGAAGCCATGTGAGCGCAGAGGACATCGCAAACTGCCCTCACCAATCGTCGAGTTGACGACGGCCCCAATTTTCTGGAGGTCATTTGATTGGGCAGATCTCTTGCCATCGATGACAACTAAATTGAGGAAGAAGATCCCTAGTTCATACTTGTTCAAATGTCTACTAGCATCTAAAGCCAACTTATCTGGATAAATAAAGAGCATAAATATTCGATTAGGTCAAATGGTCAAGCGACAAATAAACGTCGGATCAGTCATAAGGAGACCCGGATGCATTTTACCGCCATCATTGTGAAAGCAAGGCAGACATGCAACAACTTGCGGAAAACACTGCGTATGGAAGCCTCAGTTGCAAGAGGTGTTGTGCCACTAGTTCCCTACGACAATGATTCCTTAACAGACTCAGACTGAAGGTAGTAGTCAAAACGAAGAGTGAAAAACCCTGAACCTTCTAGACTGTGAGAAGAACGAAGGTAAACCTGTGGAATTCATTCCATTAACAAAGAAACCTCACCAAAGTGATCTGTTCGACCACTACTTCGAAGACAAAACTACAGCAAAAGTAAAAGTTGAAACTTTTATTTCTCATCAAAAATGAAACACGCTTTACGGTGGTCGACTCTATGAAATGCATCCCCTGCAAATGAATTAGAAATTATTCCCTTACAACCACAAATAATTCGTGTAACAATTATTCACTCGGCCCAGACTTTTAACTCAAAGATGCTTCTCACCTTGGGATCATGAACAATCATGGCATAAAATCTTTGATACAACTGCTCCGCCTCTTCATAACGAAGAACAGGGAATTCTGACCGCGCCATTTCAACGGCCACACACATAGACGAAGCCGCTGCACTCATCGGAGAAGGTGTCGAATCACTAGGTGCTAGAGAAGGGGTCGAGGCCACCGGTATATCTTCACCAGACGGAGAAGGAGGCACTTCAGGCGAATTCACTTCATGGGGTGAAGCGGTGATTGAAGGAGCAGTCGTAGAAAGAGAGGTACGAACTGTCAATCGCTTAGCCCCACAATTCGACTGAACCCCGGCGAGTGAGCGTTTGCGTGTGGGTACGGATACGGGTGTCGTTGGCTCGCCGGTGGTGGCAATGTGGCTTTCAATATATCCAAGAATAATAGAAAGGAATGCCAAATTCGGCTCAGGACAGACAGCGGGTGTAGTAGCAGCAGAGCTGCAGGTGGATGCCGAGTCGGAAAGGTGACTAGTCTGAAGCATCTCCTCAAATAACTCGACCAACGACCCAACGGAGACAAGGGGAAAGAATCGACGCCAGACACGCACCGAGGTGCTAGTTGCAGAACGCAGAGTCATTATGCAGGATCTGTAAGGCAAGGGTGAGATGCTCAAAGTGAACCAGGGGCAAAACTAGCATTATTTCTCTTTAGCGTCCGATGTATTTCGAGGTGATTCGTAAAGCAGAGTTGGAAAAGAAGGGAGTGGGACACAAATGCATTTCAGCATCAAAGTAGTGCAATTCATAAAGTCATTGAAGCAAAATAGTGAATACTTGTGAATAAATTAAAAAAGACCCTTTCATTTGAATTCAATAAGGTTAAATGGACGCTTTAGACAGATTGTACTACAAGGATCACCACTTCTCAAACATCCAAAGAACCCAATGTGGGACACATTCGTGACGCACACCGAACCATACGAAATAAAAATCCTGCGCTTTGGGGGAACAAATCAGGTATCAGAGAGCGACAGCCGAAAAATGCTAGACCGTGGACACAGGACCAATGAACTTTCTGGGTTACTCAAGGAGACTAAATGACATGTAAACAGAGCTAATGTAGAATATCTCGAGGCGCTTCCTCTTGATAGAATAATAAACAGTGAACCAAGGAATGCATGAAGGCACCTCGAAAAAAATTTACCAATTGTAATATTCCAACTCTAATAACACCAAAAAGATACTTGTGAGGTCGACTAACAGTTTAATTAGAGCTGTCCATGTTTTGTTTGGTTTTGATTACACAAGAGAGCCAAAAGACAGAACACTGAAGTGACTTAGCAAGAAATAAGGCATCGACAACAACACACTTGTGACACCAATGCAGTCGGTTGGGAAGTGAAACAATATAGTGAACAATGGCTTTCAATTCAAAAAACCAACCTTATTCTCAGAAAAACCAACGTTGAAAAGCACAAATTGAGTGAGTTACTATCGAGAAAAGATAAGATGCACAAACATCAACTAGGGTGGATGTGAATCTTTTCTGCACAATAAGCCCGAAATCAAGACTTACCTCAAACAATTAAGGCATACCCATAAACAACCGTCTACCAGCTATTTGGGAGAGCATATGCTCCCTTCCATATTCGATTCTGTGAATAGCCAATGAAAAATTCGCAACATCATCAGCATCAACGGCTAAGCAATTATTATTCCCACTTTACAAAACTCACTTATGCATATTCTTATAATAATCCAGTCTGTAAATTTCTTTGGTAGCGTATTCACCTTTTGGTTGAAGTCCATGATGTAGATAACCGTTTTGTGCTTGTCTCACACTTGCCGCTTCAGTGATTCTTTATATTTTAAAACACTAAAGAAAAATAAACTTAAAAGATTATTTAGGCCAATGTTTATCTATTTTGATGCATTATGAGTGCCAAATCAGGGCTGTGAAAGACAGATTTGAATGATTTTATCTTTCAAATGTCTCAGAAGCTCCCAATCATACTTTTAATTGATCAATCAATGAAGATAATTGTTAGGTTGAGTGGATACAGACAAGAAGGATGGCGACTGAATGAGATTTACAGATCGAAATTATTGTAATAAATTTATCGTTCGATCAGTGTTTAGTCATCTGTTCGCCCGCTGGCGGGGCCGCAGTAACTACCTGTAGCGGCAAGTACTGAAATTTCATCTGACCGTGGCCAGGCAGTGCTGATCTAATGGCCTCGGTCCTCGGCTTGTTGGGTGAGAGGGAGGGTAATTCTATTTCAAAATGCACGATGAGATTACCGCGTTTTAATTTCCGTGAGTCGATGGACTCAGCTCCTGCACTTCCATCCACATCTGTATATCGAATATCCGGCAGTCCACCACCGGGAATAATTAAAGGGGATAGAGATGATGACATGGGTCCCATTCTGATCGAGAATGACTCATCTCTTAATCCTTTTATCTGTGGTTAAGTCAATAATAGAGTCAGGTTTTAATTTTCACAGTGAGCAATAATGTTTTGCTCTATGCTGATAGTAGATAAAGTGGGCTGACATGTATGCTCACCACAAGACTACCCCCAAAGAGTGCCAGCTTTAGGTCGATTTTGCATCCAGTTCGAAGATTGCAATCTTCGCGGAGGAATAAGTCGTGCGACTCCTCTAAGAGGATAAAGACGACGTCCCCTGGGGGTTCATTTGGTACTGCTTCGTTTCCCTGCCTTTCAAATCGGATGCGTGTGCCATTCTGTGCTCCTGGCGGTATGTTGAAGGTTAGAATCCGATTCTCCCGAACGAAGCGTCCTGACAAACTGTCAAAACGATGGCGACGAATCCGCATTCGACGCTGAGTATCCCCGAGAAGCTCATCAAGCCCCACCTTCACTGGATGCTCGATGTTGCTGTTTATTCGACGAAATGTTTGAGTTGAATAATTAACTGTAGGCTGAGGAAAGTGTACAGTGACTTGACTGATCGGTGTTTTGTTTAAAAAGATAGAATGAGTGTTATGGCAATTGGATACAATCACAAGGCCTAGCCATTTGTACTCATCGTCAAATGTCAACAGTGGAGAGTAATGAAAGTGGGCGTGAATGTAACGTAGTGAAGATCTCCTATGTACAGCCTATAAATGAATGCCTACAGTATGTTTTGCCTGCGGTGCAATGAGGAGATGCCCAACCACTGTTACGCTCCAGATTCTACAGCCCTAAGTTCACCGTCACTAAGATATTCAGGCCTGAAGCATTTAGAAAGAGGCCCTAATTAATACGGCTTACGTTTTTGGTAGCTTCCATACATTGTTTAAAGGTCTTGCTCTCTTCAAAAAGCATTTGAAATGCCTGGTAGGCATCAAATCTGGCGTCTAGAGAGCTTCCAGACGTTCGATATGGTGGCGATCCATTCAAATATCCGTTTCTAAATATATCGTAGAGACGACGTCTTTCCGAATTTCCAAGCACCTTAAAAAGTATTGTTGCCAACTTGCTGTTTGTTGGAATTCAAAGCTTGGTTAACTAGATTCTATCCCGAGCATCATGTACAATGAACTTATAGAGAAGAAAAAAATACTTCAGTCCAAAATTCTCTTTGCAGTCTAGTAAACTTATCATCAAATATGACTGTTTAACGCCGCGCACTCTCGCCACTTACCTCATAGGCTTTGGAAATCTTCTTGAACTTCGTCTCAGCTTCGGCTGTTCCATTTTTGTCTGGGTGGTAGAGGAGGGCTAGTCGACGATAGGCTCTTCTGATTTCCTCCTCACAGGCATCATGAGGCACTTCAAGCAACGAATAGTAATCCATTTGTATTTCCTCCGTGCCGCACGTGGCTTCCGTAACCACGTGGAGCTATGGATCTTTCACACTCTCCTCTCCTGAGATTTCAAAGTGCGCTCATCTTCACCCATTAATTTGTGAAGGAGATTAGCTTCTCGATTGCCTTTTTGACGACCATTTAAGCCGCCTTTCTTGTGTTTCCACCAAGCCAAATATCTTGCGCCACGGGATGATTAGTTACCTTCCAGCTCTTCTTAACACCATTAATGCATTTTTTAAATCTGATTTCGCCTTCATGGAAGATTGATAAAGTAACACCGTTGGCAGCATCAGGAGAACAAATTCTCTGTTTGTAGCTGTTCAATGGTAAACTGTCGTGTGCTTTCTACCAGAAGACGTCTAAATGATGTTAACCTTAAACTATTACGATTTCGTATTCTTTAGCACAAATCATAGCTACAAATTGGCTAGAATAGTTTAGCAGGGAGATGCCAACGATGCTCGTATGACAATGGATGTTACGCAGTCTAACGAGCTGCTAAAAGTCGCTCTCATTCGATCTACCTACACACTTTAAACGTATGAATGCAGAGGTAAAAAGATGAAATCAACGAGGTCACCCAAAAGAACGTTCTTTGTTCACCAAGAGCGTTTTGTAAGTATTCAGCCAAGATTACACGTAAAATCGGTATCAATTGACAGTGCGCTGCAATTGTCACGATGGCACGACTCGTTATTTTGGGCTAAATGGGCAGAAGTAGCGGTGCAAGACGACAACTGCGTAAGTATTTAAATAATCCTTTCAATAATGATACAAACTTGGCGGTCCTCACCTCCAAATCGTGTCACCCACAGCGCGGTTCTAGTGAGCGTTTTTGAATAAAAAAAGTATAAAGGAATCGACTTAGTTTAAACACGTCAAAAAGCCTGTTCGATTGTTTTAACTTGATTCAACAAATGAGTGCCGACAACGCATTTGGATTGCTGTCATAGAATGCGCAAAGTGATCGCGAAGAGATCATACCGACTTTTCCATGTCAGTGTCAGTGAAAATGGAAAGACTGGAGTCCTGGCGCCTCGACAATGCCACTGACGTGGACGAACAAATTGAGGATGTACTGATACATCCAGAAAGGTAAGCATTTGCGATTCCTTCCATTACCAAAGGTCAAACAGAGTAGAAGGAATCTACGAAGTCAGAAGACCACTTGAAATGCCTCAGAACTCAGAAAACGCTATTACAAATTTAAATTTTCATCCACATGGCTTTTCTCCGTGAGTCACACTACGGTCAGTTGCCACGTTTGGGTAAACGAATTATGTACATGTTGGTCAGTGCAAGTTACCTCACCAGAGTCGACAGCAACTTCATTAAAATGCAACTTTAATGAGTTGATCATAACAAGTTAAAAGTGCGATAAAGAATGACGGAAGGCACGTCATCCTCCACGTCTCCTGCAAAGTGGTGCGCAATATTTCTTTGTCTGGAAACTAACGCATAGGGAGACGATTTCAGTTGTTAAGACTAAGCAACCGAGTCTAGCATTTGAGACAACAGACGATTTGGTCGAGAGGCGGTATTGCAGGCAAAACAGATTTCCATCGGAAGCATCGCTTCACTTCACTTCCTTATCACCAAACTCCTAACTTGGTTTCTTCAGTCTGGTTGGCGTCCCGATGCATGCAAAAGCCAGCATTGGTTCATTCAGTTGCAAAAGGAAGGTCACATTTTCCATCTAACGTGTTACAACTCTTGCCGAGATTTCTTACTCAAATCACACACCACCTAATTTAGTTGAGCTTTGGTCGGTAGCCAAATTTCACAAATGCAGATCGTTTCGCAATCAAGTCTACTCAAGTGATTGCATTCAACATTTTCAGCAAAACTTGCCAAAGCGGTCATTCTGCTCAATTTTGGTAAGGTTTCTATATGAGCACGTGCAAACTAGCTCTTGATATCGTCACTTTATGGACAGCACCGGTGGAATTCAATTCCAAGTCATCAATACGCCTGTTGTGTTCAGCAGTTGTCCAACTGTTCCCACGGCCGTCTATGCGAGTCAGTGGGTGGACGCGACCACCGCCAAGATCGCCATCAGTGCACCGTCTGATTGACTGCGTGGCTGACGGAAGATCTGCTTAAGTATCGCTATTTTTCCATCCAATGTCCCAAACATTAAGGGTTCTTTAAACGCCAGATTGGACTTGGTCTAGGGAGGTTCGGACAACCGCTATTGATTGTATGCCCATTTATCAACTACCTTCAAGTCCTTTTGAGTGTCGTTAGCCGTCTCAAAGATTTTACCCCCAAAAGCACCACTACAAACTACTTTACGAATGTCAATATGTTTTTAAGTACTTTGTTGGAGTCGTTTCGAGTTACCACACGCTCAGCCACCACAGTGACTAGTTGGCGCCCCTCGGCATCCCAGGACAAAGAGCGAACAATGTCGCAAGTAGTCAAATCTGAATAAAAAGCCAGACGCATGGTGCCGCATAGATGGGGATGTAGGGAAGAGCGGGCTGAGGATAAGTTGGAGAGTGGTCATTGGGGAACAGAAAGGGTGGACAGTGTTCAGATAGTAAGTAGGGCGGAGATCAGTGAAAGTGTGAGGTGTGCAGCGGTGTTCATTTTTTGTGACAAATTCATTCCCATGCCATTCAAAAGCACGGAAAAGTGGTGCTATACATACACGTACAAGTAAGACAATCTGAGCGAAATCCAACTGCGAAATAAAGGCACATCCTTCTCTCCTCGTTCTTGGCTCGAGTGAATGGTCATGGATTCGGGGTATCAGCACAGTAGAAAGGCCATAAGATAATAGTACTCGTTTGTACAGGTTATGGGCTAATCCCGAAGTATAAAAATACGTATTTATAGGTATGATCGAGTGTTTGTTAAGCGGGCTTGGAAGCAGATATTATAAATAGTAGAAGAGACGAAAATCTTTCCCTTTTGTTTGCTAGGTAAGTGATGCGGTCAGAAATACAGACAGAGAAGTGAGAGAGCGGGAGAGAGGGAGTGCCGGCGGACGGGCGGGCAGAGGCCGGTGACAGTGAAAGGCGTGCTAATAGAGGAGACGGGGAAGGAGAGGCAGCAGTGTCTCTGTTGAAAGCCCGAAAATATGCTGAAGTTGTCGTCTTCGTCTCCGCCTCTTTGTCGGTTATACTTTCCGCGGCTTGCGCAAAATGTTCTCCAAATGACGCATGTCATTTTCACTGATTTTGTTGGACAGTGTTCGTCCGGCTATAGATATGGCGACGTGAAGTGAAGGAAAGACAATGACTTAGTTCGGTAAACTAAGAGATTAACGAATGCTCAAAATAAACCAGAAACAAAATTTGAGGGCAGCAGCAACACGAGCAGTGCTTTGGTGAGTCGAAAATGGGAAAAAATCGCAAAGAAATTCCAATGCCTTTTGTCTTCCTGTTATTAGTAAGGGAAACAAACCAGGCTTTCATCAAACAATAGCTCGGAGGCGTAAAAAGTTTTAACAGGGACTTGCAAAGCATGGGGAATGGAGTAGATAGGGAAGGAGTTCAAAGCATTAAAATATCCTAAGAACACCATCCTGTGATTAGGTGAGACCCAATGGTCTGCTATTCAAACGCCTCGTGCCGAGGCGAACAGCGCCGAAGATCCGTCACAACCTAGCTCATCACCATTGTGGTAGAACGGTGAAGGTTCCAACTGACAAAAGAGTGAATGACTTTCCTAAATTAATGCGAACTCTCCCAGAGGCGGGCTAAAAATGAGGCTCATGGTGTGAGACACCACAAATACAAGTACTTTTCGGTTCAGTGATCCGGCTGTTGTTTCAATGCGCGTTGTTCTGGTGTGTATCTCCATCGTGGCACCATGGTTCGTTGATCTATACTAAATGAGGCCCTCACCGTGCCGATGCAGTCTTAATGCATTGACTGCATTGGCTAAACTTGTCCCAAAGTGAACATGCATGTGGGAAGGCAAGAACTAGAATGTACCCTAGAAACTGGGAGTATAAAGTTCTTCAATGGCCTACTTATCTG
>UYWX01020306.1:106809-179835 GCA_900622495.1 Hydatigera taeniaeformis | reverse complement strand
ATTTATTCGCTCTCAAAAAGCATTCCTTCCCTAAGGGGGGGGGGGGGTGGAGGAGCCCATCGAGGCCATGGGAAAAATCGCAAACATGCAAGTGAAAAAGAGGAGAGGAAACAACAAGGTGAAGAACAATATGCAATAGTGCTCAAATAAGGCACAGCACAGCATAGCAAAATAAACAATGGGGAAAGGGAAGAGGGGGAGGGGAAAAGTGAGGCACAAAGGAACGCGCCACATTTTCGGTATTACCATAGCGTGGGGTGTTGTTGGTGGCAGGGTGCGTGTTAGTAAAACAGTCGGGCTGCAAATTAAAACACAAAGAGAAGAAAAATTGAGGCGGTGTAAATGAAACCACCACCACGAAAAGAAGCGCAATTTCCAGGAAGTGTTAAATGGTAGGCGGCTTAGAGTGAATTGTGCGGTCCTATGTGTTTTAATCTTTTTCAAAATCTTAGTAATTTAGCTTACTACTTCTCTAGGGCCTCTATGATGGGAGAGGTGAAGTCTTCGTCTTCTGGAAAAGGATGGCGAAAATTTGTAATGTATTTTCAAAAAAGAAAAAAACGACACATAGTAAACGTAACAATCGCCTGTAGGACTTGAGATGGTCTGCCTAACCAACCAAGTCAAATCGGCTTACTTGTTGAGTACCTGTTTCCTTTCCCTGAAACGCGGTACAGGGATTGTTTCTACCTATCGGTTAGATGCCGGATATCTCAATTCAATCGACTTAAGCAGATCTCCTCTCAATGATTATGCAGATTTTCGCTGGGTTAGTGTAAATGGCCTTTTGCAACCAAATTCGAAAAAGGACAAACGACTAATTCTCCTTTTGACAAATTATGCAGACCAATGACCAGGTGGGAGACAAGTAGTTCCCTTTTGATATCATTAAACTCGATTAAATCAAAACTAATTCTCGCAGCTACCACCTAAGTTTAGTACTTTGCACTCAATGATTTCTTCAATAAGCCGTTGGCCATCGTGATATCTACCTCCATGGAAAGTCAGAGAGCCGTTTAGAAGACCTCTCAAACTGTAACATTTTCGCCAGACAGAAATTTGGTCATTTCTCAGTGTCTTGTCAGTGTCTTGCCTTCTTACAGAAACAAAAAATTCTCACCTTTTGAGATGAACTTAGTTTAAAAAGGCACTCTAATGGAGGATATAAGATGTGTACAAACATTATGTGCATAGAATGAAGGCAGCTAGTTTAGCTATAACTTTCGATGGCAAAATAAATGTCATTCATCTTCCCTCTTCAAGTGCCCCGAAAACGTCTAAAAATTTACAAATATTGTGCAGAAAGTACATATTTTTTACAATTCTCTCTTCCTCCAATTGGTTGGCCGATTCAAAAGGGAATAAGTCTTTTGTTTTGTCATTTAATTAGACACATAAACGTATCTAGTTAATTTTATAGGCAAAATTATTGCTACTAAATTTAAATAGTAGTGTGACTACGTTTACTTATAAAAAGCGACCTACTGGCTTGTCGAGTACGTTCTTGCACACGTCGACGCTCTTTAGAGGGACCACGTCGTCCAAGTGTGCCACCAGAAGGGGCGAGAGAAGAGGCACGATCACAGGCGTCAAGTAGGACACTGCCTTCACGATGTTCGCGATCATTTCGTCCGGTCACATCCAGCACTGAGCTGGGTAAACAAGGGCTTATACCGCGCTCGCGATGACGCTTTGAGTTGGCAACTAAAATGGCACATAAAGAACGGAAATGGGTTTAGCGACAATTTAAGCACGATTCATGACCTTTTGGTGTTTCTTATCACCCCTCATACACAAAAAGCTGGGTTATTTGCGAATTTCACAGAGCCGGGTGAGCCATACATTAATGTAAAGCAATGTTATGGCATACAAAATGCTCATGAATCTGGGGTATGGATTTTAGCAAATTCCTATGACTGTTTAGCTGCAGAACACACCTATATTAACGCGAATGTCAGATTTCGCTTTTGATTAGCATTCAGTGACCTGTGATCCAGAAAATTGAATCCAAAGCCTTCCATGTTGAAAAGAAATAGGCATAGTCGAGTACTTTATTCAATACCACTTTCTAGAACTGAGCTTAAACAACTCTTGTCAAATACCACCTAGCTTCCCTTTTGAGCCGACTTAGTGTCGCAAGTGATTGACTCTTCCAAGCGGTGGTTCTATCACTATGATAGAGGTAATGTAGAGACTCAGCAATAATACCACAATTACGTGTGAAATTATAACATAAAAGAATGTTAATCATGTCATTTTTGGTGTTATGAAGCCCTTAAAGATGGCATATAAAAGTATCATTCTGCATCTTGTCCAGATTAGTTATCTGTGGAAGCGAAAGGATGTGCAAAAGCAATTGATCCGGTGTGCTGGTTAAGCAACAAATCTCGGCGACAGCATTGCAGAAGCAGCGGTGGCAAATCAGCATGGCGTTATCCATCTACATTACGTAATTAGGCAATACAGTTCTCGCCCCTTTTCCCCACTTACGGAGAGTCGAGCTATTACACATGCGACGAGTGTTCGGTCCCAATCGAGGCAAGAAGGGATAAGAGGACTCACTAGACTCGCGTCTACTCGAAAGCACCTGCCGTAATTCCATATCGTCAGCCGCCTGTTGCTTTGATACTGGAGGAGTTGTGCGGATTTTTGGTACCTAAAAGGACGCAAGCGGAAGAGAAACTATACACTCTTTGCCGGATAGTCAGCCAATCAGTCAGCCACTCCATCATTCATGCTCTCCTCCAGGTGGGTTGAATTCACGCAGTCAACAGGGAGAGTCTAAAGTGAGTGCTCAATCAGTCAATCACTCTTGTGAGTTTTATGACAAGCGATTGGTGGGTTTGTAGAGATGTCATAAATATCGAAAATGTAATGTTTAAGTATGGATATACGTATTACGAGTTTAGTCAGGCAATGAGATAGCGAAGCCGTGAGGGGAAAACGCGGTGACAACTCACGTTATGCGTCGCATGGACACAGCCATCGTCCATGGTGAGGACCTAGAGGGGGTTTTCGCACGTATATTTGCACAGCATTATTAGCTAGAGAGGCGCAAAGAAGGAAGGAGAGAAATAAGGGGATTGTGGATCTTCAACTCACGTCATCGATGAGCTTGCCGCGAGTTTGCTTGCGCTCCTGGTCATTTGCCTTCTTCGCGTTCTGCTCGAGAATTCGTTCCCGTGTGGTCCGATATTCAAGAGAAAACTCAGCTAGAATGCGGCAGAAGTGACCTATAGCCATGGTCTCAGCTCGGGCTGGAGGGAAACCCAAGTAATTGAGGAGCTGGCGATATCTAGACAAGAAAAAGGATCACCTATTCAGCGTTCCTCCCCAAATATTTTCAGGTTATCCTAATTCTATTAATAAAAATGACGTTAAAGTAAAGCCATAGTGACATGTAAAGAGGGTGTGCAACCAAGGTGTGCATCCAAAGAGCTACAACACACAAAACGATCAGTGTACACACGATGCTCGGAGCAGAACACGGGGTACGGCAGTTTGTAAGGTATTGGGAAACGATTGTTTGAGGCCTACGGCTGACTTAAATTTGCACTAACTGTAATTTTGGTCTCTCGAGTCTGCGATACACTTTTTAAGCTACTTTCCGGTTCACATTTCTTATCGCATTATCGTTGGCAGCTCAAACACCGCGACGTACGCAACGTTAATTGATGAAGCTCACCGTTTTACAGTTCGTCGTTTGACAATCTTCATCGCAATTATCCTGTCAGCAGCATCTGCTATGAAATCGGCCAACCTAAAAATCCCGAAATACCTTTGTTTTGTTTGAATGAACAAACACCGACAAGTTTACGTTTGGTGGCAGAGATCTAACAAGAACCCGAAGTGATTGGCAAAGATCAAAGAGGATGTGGATTGTGTCTAGTTTGAAATGAAGCATCAAAATTGGTCAAAAAGCCATACAAATTTAACTAAGTAACATCCTATGTGAGTTGGGTCTAACGTAGCTGCCAAAGTTGACAACAAGCGTCTTCAGTTTTTAGCAATGCTTTTTATCAAAGCACTGCTTAGCAACTCCATTTTTACATTATATTACTATGGAGGTGATTGGGTATGTGCTGGACATCCGTGGAGGTTTACCAGTTTAGAGGAAATGAAAGGAAGTGAGATTACTTCTAGCTTAGCTGTGCACAGCTCACTGTACCCAAAAATTTTCAAATGCAAAATGTGGACTAGTTGCTTAAACTAGATTCAAAGAGACCACATATTCAAGCCCACATGGTTGAATGGATCAAACTTAACCACTGGCCTTGGGTGAGGGATGAGAGCACCTATTTGAGGACCTCGCTCCGACGGCCCCAAGGGACGATGATACGAAGCTAGAATTGCTGTGACCACATCAACACATCCACAAAAATAAACATCGGCTCTCAAAATGTGGGCTTAGGAAAGGGAGCTTTGGAGACCAAAATTTGCTAGACTATTTGGCTTTCTTTTTAATGCCACTTCCTCTGGAGGGGGCCATAACATCGAACCAACAAGCATTCAAGCCAATAAGAACTTCGGAGGCAACCTCACTTGTTATTGATCACAAAGTTGCGGTTTGTGTTGCAGTAAATAGTTTGATAGTGCTCCCAAGCTCGTCGACAATCATTCTCCACCTTCTCTAATCTCTTGTCCAGCTCGTCCCAATCCACCCGATGACATCGACATACAGCGCCCATCTCTGAGTGCAAGTCTGCGAGAAAAAGGTGGCTTTCATGATAATCTCTTGAAAGAGAAGCCAGTTCACTTGTTTCCCCAAAGTCCGTTACCTGTGCTTTCGGGAAAGAGTTCAAGGACTGTCTGACAGACGTGGTGAAGGAGACTATGCTTGTGTTTGGTATCCTTCACCTCTGGAAGTCGGTCCAAATACTCTGGATTAAAGCCCCAGGACTCACTGGAATTGAGAAAGTTTCCCATTGCGAGTATGACAGAGAGAATGCATCGAAGAGTCTGAGATTCTTGGATATCGTACACCGCCTACAAGTGAGAAAGTGCAGAAAAATTAGATAATTTGATAATAAAGTGGCTCTTGCTTTACAATTGTGGTCCTACTTGTTTGAGATCGGTCAGAGGATCGACAATATCTGCCTCCATCGTCTCGTAGTCAAGCTTGAAGAGCCACAACTCTAGTCTAGCTTTAAGATGGGAGACTTCAGAAAGCGTTAAAAGGAACTCTTCAGCTTTGCCCAGCTGAATATCACTGTGTTCGCGTTTGGCAGCCATGATCTTCTCCCGCTCCTCATCGGTTGGCAGCATGGTGTTGAGGAGTTGCTAAATTAAAGCAAAAAAAAGGAGAAATCCAAAGATCAAATATTGAAGCAAATTAGAAGCATTGATAATTCCTTCCAAACGCGCCTACCTCGATGCCTTCACGATTGATCACCGAGGAGTCCATCTTGATCAATGCACTGCTAATGGTTCGCAGTGGTGGCAAGACCTTCATGCCGATGTTGATAGCATTGGAGCGCTTTATATCAAGAATCTCAATCTTCTTATTTGCTGTGTCGTGCTTCTTTAAAAAAGAAACCACACAGAAATGACAGACAGGCATAACTAATACGAGGCAACATAACTGCCAACCCTCACCATGACTTTGATTTCTGTCACTTTATTCTCAAACAACTCCTCCAGATGCTTATAATCCAGAGTCACTGGAACCACATGACTCCAGATAGTGGAGGTTTTCAACTCCTCCACAAACTTTTTGGTCTCCTCATCCTTATCTGTAGGATTGAGAGGTGCTTTTTTTGCGACCTTGAAGTCTACCCTATCCTTGCTGCTTGATTTAGCAGCTTTGGTGAGGGCCTCGACATCCTTAGGCTTGGGCACCCATTCTGTCCAATGAAGACGCATAGTACGGGTCTGTTTCTGGATGCGCGCCCCCGGGGGAGGTGGAAGACTGCTAAGGAGACTGTTGGTTGAGGTGGATTTACCAAAAGGGGGAGGAGGTGGTGGAATACCACCTAAAACAGACAACAATTGGAGAATGCAGTAATTAAATGCCTTTTGGCTCAACCAATGCACCTGTGAATATCCACAAGGCACAGCAGAGGACACTTTTCCCTATGAATTGTCCACTCACCGAGGTGTACAAAAACAACGCCTTTTGAATAATGAAGAAAATAGCTGCAATTTGTGGGTAGTTGAAAGAAGGATTCCTTCTTACAAGGTTCAAAATGTCATTTTACGGAGGGGCTTACCATTCTGCAGGATGGGAGGAAGATATCACCTTGCCTATTGTGATGCTATGACGACGGTCTTTCAAATAGGAGACCCTTAGATATTAATAGGCCACGCTAATCATATTGATGCGCATGGAGCTCAGGCTTGAAGGTATTTTGACCTGGTATAAAAACGCCAACCGGAGGACCAGGTGCCAGGTGTGTATTCCAAACGTGTCATCAGATTGAGAGAGAAAGAGAGGCTCACTGTGCAATAGGGCCTAAGTTGACAACATCTGTAGCAAAGAGAGTCATCAGAGCGCAATGCCAAATGTCGGAGCGTTTGTCTCTGTCAAATTGGTGCTGATCGAAGATCCCACGCACACACGCACACAAATCACACAGGTTAGAAGAAACGTTGATGATGACAGTGGGGACCGTAATTTTGCCAAACTGCTGCCTCCAAGTGCGGTTGAAAAGACGCGAGCATTGGAAGTGCGAGGCGGATGGTTATAAAGATCAGAAAATTCGTTTGACCTGTTTATTCACACTATCGCATTCATTGCAGCATGTCGTCTTTCGGTAAAAGTCCTTATGTAATGCCACTTTGGTGTGCAAAAGCAACATTTTCTTTAAAACGGCTACCTTTCTACACTTCTCAGAAGTTATGTTGCGAGGTCCGATTAAGTGAAATTGGTATATCACCTCAGATGAGCGATAAACCGACGTTTTATGAAACAGTTCAAACCCCATCAGGCGAAGGAACCACTATTAGAGCAGAGTGATGAATGAAGATTCCTGTAAGTGAGAAGCGAGACTGTGCTCAGCTACCAAACAGGGTGAAACGATAACTTTGACAACGATTTTCAAGACCTGAATACCAGCGTATGTTCTAGCTGATATGGACCTTATAGGTTTCTTTCTCGAATATAATGTCTTTGCAATCTTATAAGATTTTCCTACTAACAAGTTGTTCAAGTACCTCAGTGAGGTGGATGCCAGTATGTAAAGCCACACGAAGTCTGGCATAGTCTCGTGCTTTGTGCATTGCCTTGCTGAATAATCTTTATTGCTGTGTACTGCTTATGAGTGAGTTTGATGCTGGAAGTCTCGTCTCCACTTCTGCTTATTCCAGCAATAAAGTGTATGTGTGGCTCATGTCAGCAATAAGTACAGGTCACGCGATTTAACCTCAACACAAATGGCATAGATGTGATAATGACTGTTTGCCATTACCCAGCTATTTAACGTATGCAAAGACCAACTCAGATGCGTTGGATGGAGTCAACACGCATTAAAACCGCGAAACGAAGCCCATTTTCTAGACCAAACGCAGCTAAGCATTGGGCCACGTCTATTGGCTACTCGGATACTTTGCACTAGCCAATGGTAAGTGCGCCAGAGGTGGGTAGATTTTCATAGGACGATCCTTCCCTTCAATCATCGTGGTGGTAGCAATAATGACTGCACAATTTTGCACAACATATATTTTTTGCATTTCAGTAATTAACTATTCGCCCTGCTCATCCATGCTTAGACGGAATTCGGTGACTCATTGATAGGATAAAGCATACTAAAAATATGCTACACCACTTCAAATAACGTCTTAGAAGCAACAAGGCGATGTGCATACAAAACAAATAGGTGGCAGTACACTGAGTCCAATGACGCCGATTGCCATGCTTTAGTTTAATGTGAGTTTACATACTCGCTACTAGTGCAAGACAAACCAAGGTGTCATTTGAAGGCTTCCATTTGCCGAATGCAAACAACTTGTGCAAACAATATGTGAAGGATTGCAATTCCGCCGCCTTAAAAGGTCACTACCTTCTAGAGTTTTATTGCCGAGTATTTTGATGCGTTTAAGACGCGGACATAGGAGTGCTCTGAATGACTAAATTTATCAAAATAAAAATGCTTCAAGATAAAATAGTTTAAAAATTACGTGTTTTGAATTGCTTTAAGTCCTACTTTTTTGGAAGTAGCAAATGAAAATTGAGTGAAATACCTGTAAAAGGCATTACCTTGCGTTCATTGTTTACAGCAAATCTTAAAATTGCGGTCGATGGAGCAATCAGTTTCAATTTGTTAGTGCTCGTTTCAGTGTTTCTACTAAATGACTACCTTTCACGTATGGTAATAGTGCAGATCGACCCAACTAACTGTAAGAAATCCTAGGCTTCTTGCTTATTCTAATATGATCCACATTCTTAGCTTTATCAACTATTTTTCGAATAACCAGCTTTAGTTGACTCAATAAATTCATTCAGGTAGTGGCTGTTACGTTTTTGGGTTCTTAAGCGTACATTTTTCCCCATTCCTCATCCAACTTCCACCACAAATAGCACGCGAGTTTGGCAAGATGACCACTACGTTTCTTGAGCCAATAGTATGCGCAAACCTACCAGGTGTGGGTGGTGGGGGAGGTGGTGGAGGCGGAGGGGGACGAAGACCCCCAATCCCAGGGAGAGGAGGCGGTGGGGGCGGTGGTGGTGGTGGAATTCCACCATTCACTTTTGTGCCACCCGCTGAAGTTGGCGCCGATTCGTCGTCTGAGCTCTCGAGGTCTTGAAATTCCCTATCCTTCACTCGCAGTGGTCGTGAGGTCACCTTCTTCTCGTGGTCCATCCAAAAGTAGTCCACACCCTTTAACTTTGGTGGTTCTGGTTTTTCTTGCGCTTGCTGATGACCAAAGAGATAGAAATGTCAAATTGGACGGTTCGATTTTCCTGTTTTAAGATGTTGGGTGGCCCTTTTTACGTCCCTTCTTATTAATTGGTGAATCAAATGAAAGTAAATTCAAGAAAGTATAAGATTTGTAGATATGTAGAAGTTCAGAGAGAATTCATGGACCAAAAAAGATTTTTTCAAAGAAGTGAGGCGCGAGGCAGTAGAGCGTGAGAAGGTTCACAGGAAAGCAAATAAAAGATGACAAAACTCGAATAAAATTAGACCGAAACGACCTCCATATAAGCAGAATAAGATAAAATTTCACTTCAAGACTCGAATCACCGTAAACTCTGACCAAATGAGTATGCAAATCGTGTGCATTTATGGTCACCTTCTAATTTTTTTCCAAAATAGGGCAAAATTTTGCCTTGATAGACCATTTTTGGGGAAGAATGTGTAAATCGATATGAAATACTAATGAAAATTATGTCATTAAGAAAAGGTAAATGAGAAACATTAAGCGAATTGCGTACAAAGTGGAAAACAAGGCAGAAGAAGCTTGTTATTAGAAAAATTTATGCCATCGTGGTGCTTGGAGCTTTTTCCATTCGCGAAAGAAGACAATGTCAGGGTCGGCTTGGCGACGGGATGCGAAAAGCTGCCGACATGGCCCAAAAGCAGTCGCCTCAAGCGCTTGAGTAACCAAAAAGACGAGTCAAACACACGACCTAATGCGACCTGACAGAACTAATCCGTTTTCTATAAAGAATTTCGACAGGTAATATGATCTGTGGTTCGACACAACTTCCGAAAGGGTACGAGGAAACAAGTTGCAGAATGAGTCAGAGGTGAACCACCTTCCCGACACCACGAGTGATAATATTTGCCCAAGTAGAATAGCAGAAAAAAGTTCACCACTAGGTTCTAGAGCAAAAATTACCTTCTCCACAGCAGCATCAGTTGCTGCTGCTGGTGCAGGACCCGTGGGTAAGCGGCCGATTGTGGCTGCCAACTTCTCTTTAGTGGCGGAAATCAATCCTGGTTTTAGCTCAGGCAGCGCGGAAGAGTCGTTGGAAGTTGCTGTGTTCTAGAAAAATAACAGAGGGGTATCCAATCACAAATAACACTTGAAAAGGCGGTGCTTTTGTTCAAGAAAACAAAAATTCCTACTGAAGGCGTGTAAGGAGAACTCAAACTAGCGAGTTGACCAAGGAAAATGACAAGGCGATTTAGCGCTAAAACGAGAAAATTTCCGGATAGTCGATGCACTCATCGATGCCTGGATGTTTTTGTTGTCACATGAGCTCTCAACAGGCTACAACATCGTCTTCGAAACGCTTAGACTATTTTGATGTTTGGTGTGCTAAAAATCTTGGACACGCACACGTCGTCATGGATTTAACACTTTCATCAACACCCACAATTCTGTGCCATCGCAACTGTCAGACACCCCGATCATTGGCGTCTAGACGAGTTCTGAGCACGACGTTCAACAACCAGTTACTTTGAACCACCTGACGCCTTCCACTATCACGGTAGCATCCCTTCCTTAGAATTTTCAGACGTTCGATCCTTAACTGACTTGAGCACCCTTGGTAGGCTGCCGAAATCGTCAACTTGATGAAAGACACGCGGTCATCCGCCTCCGAAGTACCAGTCCCAAATGAAGGTGTGACCAGTAGACAAATGGGGGGTTCCTCTCAGAAGGGTGGTAGCAAAATTAACGTAGAGTAGAAATATGCCTCGATTTATTTATTTTAAGAAGTGTCTCCATTCGTTTTCAAAGACATAATGTCGGACTTTGAAGGAAAACGAAATCACCCCTACAGGTTCGCCAATGACACTTCAACTCACCTCTTTTGCCACATCTCCCGATTTTTCGTCTTCTAGAAAAGGAGGAAAAGGAGAAAAGCGAATTTTAATTTTGACAATGCCTTTTAAACCAAAAACGCCAATGTGTTGGAAAGCGGCGAAAGCGAGTGTTAAGATCCCCCTTCAGAGGCTAAATCAAGTGACCTAGCGGCTATTGGCAGTTAGCAATGTCAACAGTCATGAATCATCATCAATTGGCGTTCTCACTGGCGTTCTGACAATGACGCCAGAAGTTGAAGCAGTGAGGAGAGTTAATGTAGTTACACGGTGGGGGGAAAAAAAGAGGGCTTTGTCATCGATTCTTTTGTCTAACTCTGCGTTTTTCCTACTTTCGTTCGTCGTTGTGAACGCACCGAATTTGTGGACAAGATCACTCAACCGTGAGGAGCATTGTTGAGAATAGGGCACCAGAGCACTGCATTTAGGCGCCTCCTTCCGCACAACTTCTACCTTGTCTGAGAGAGGAAGGGAGGGTGAACTCACTCAACTCCACTTGTACTCCTTAGAGGGTGGAACTCTTACCCGTGTCCTCACTACTACCTGTGGTAACGCTAATGTAGCGTTCGGCGGGGCTGTCGTCTATATCGCTGTTTACTTCTGTCACCTCCTTCCTTTCTTCTGGCAGTGGTTGTGGTTGGAGTTGTGGTGATGCTTCTTTTTGGGGTGTGGTGGAAGAAAAGGCTTCTTCTCCCGGCTCCTCTTCCACAGGACTTTCATTGACAATTAGGTTTTCATACAGATCTCTCACGGTCTGGCGTTGAAGCTCTGATTATTATTTGGGCGTTAATTTAGTTGGTTAGGCAGTGGATCGGTAGTGGTGAGTAAGCAGTGGTGAGCACACACATAAAATACACACACAGAGGGAGAAACACACAAATCAGGACACAACAGCATTGTGAGAACATAATCAGATTGTTTTGGTAGTGTGTGTGTGTTGTTTTGTTGTTCAATTTCGGGGTTTAGTTGGCGTGAACACAAAAGCCGCGAGGTGAAAGCGCGTGAAAATTGGCGAAACGAGGGGCGGAGGAGTGGAGGAAAAGAAAGAGAGAGATAAATAACGACCTGATTAGTAAGGTGAAATAGGAGGGGAACATGACTTAAGTTTACTATCAAATTCCACAAACCAATTTTCCTACTCCTAGTCGGGCAAATGTTGAGCAGAAAAGTGAGGTGAAAATGTCAAAACTACCTGCGGTGTGCCTTCGAGAGTCAGCGATTATTTTGTCAGTCACCCGACGCGCGTGAGTTTTTCTTTCCTCAAATCCGTTGCTAAAAAAGAGTGAAGTTTTTCGCCTCTAGTTAATAAAGCTGAAATAGATATGGCATTTTATAGCAATATGCAGATAATCAGGCTCTACTGGGGTCATGATAGGCCTTGGCACTATTAGCAAATCTGTCAGTCACACTGATTCTACTCTGCAACCCGTAAAGTTTGCAAACATCCACTAACAAATGAGTAAAACGTTCCGATACCTAACACGTTGATAGATTTATGGCAATTGCAGTACCAAACATTTGCGTTGGGGTAATGGACGGTGGAATGAAGCTAGGCCTCGCTACTTATAGCCGAAAACGATAATTTAAGTAGTATAGGCTAGAGAGTAAATGAGTGATGAGCAAAGGCAGTTAGAAACATAGAAGGTGTGAAATCTCTGGCTTCTCAATCCCACCAACCTCTGAAGTAGTGTTTAGATGGTGAGTAAGGTTATTTCAGCAAAACAGTGTCTACCTTACTCACGTATTTCTCCCCGTAGGCGACCATCTGGCATTCCAAAAAATTGAGCATTCAGAGTTACTGTATACCTTACCATGTTGCATTACGTCACAATTAGGAACTGAAGACGTGTGTGCAAACCCTTGGTTCAAAGGGGCTCCCAAGCGCTAGTGAAAGGCTGCTTTTTACGGAAGCAGAAAGCATATCTGGCCATGCCACTTTTGGTTCTTTCATGAGCTGCTGCGTTTACTGCGCCTTGAAGAGAGATACCGAGACGTGTGTTTAACTACTTCCGCGGGCTAATTCTGAACACCACGTCATTGCCACACGGGAAATCGCATTTATAGTGTAAATGGATGATTTAAAAGTTGAGGTAATGGGTAGGATGGATCGCGATGTTGAGAGATATTGCGCGTGCGTGTTGAGGCACTCCCTGTGTCAGAACAGTAAGGCGGAGGGACACTTTGACCGAAGTATGTGAGTAGACGCAGACTTAAGGGAAATCTGTTGACTCGTCACAAATGGGGGAAAAAATAAGATCAGCACTTTATTTGCACTACGATTTTACTGTAAGGTACTCCCGAAAGCAATTCCAAAAAAGCACAAATGTCACGTGTACCTCAGTAGGGATAGAGAACTTCATACAAGGCGAATGCTAAAAAGGGTGGGTAAATAAAGCCTGCAAAAGACCGGCTTCAGTAAAGGGGCCACCAGAAACCAGCTTTAATACGTTGCAATTATCATAGAGAAAGTGTTGAGAAATCGGAAGCCCCTGCCCGTTAAAGGAGGGCACAAAAACGAAGCTAAATGGGTGACAATAAAGAGGACCTGACAGTTCAGGAAAGTCACAGTTGTGAAGAAAAATAATGCCACTACGCAAAGGATTGGCTTCATCTTCTTAAAATATGGGCTTAAGTTTTTATTTCCTCACTCGCTTGACTTTCCTTGCGTGCTTAATAGAACCGCAAATGGCAAATTCTACTAACTTACACAACAGTGCCACTTTCATCGGGATGGAAACGTCGAGATCTACGCTTTCTTGGTGTATCCGAAGCCACCGTCTCCGTGGGTTTGCCAGCCAATTCAGCTCTACTAGGTCGTGGAGTTTGGCGTATAGTGTCCAACGACTTTTCGCCCAGATTCACTTGACTCCTCGACCCACCATCCTCGAAGATTAAACTGGCCTGCAACGAAGTGGAATAGATGAGGACTAGCTTAGTCAATCTTGTGCAAGAATCACACCAATGTCTGGCACCATTTCTCTCAAGCACAATGTCTTGATGCAGTTATCTTCACGGCTAAAGGCGCTGCCACATCCTCTAAAACTCCCCCTACAATCCAAGTGGCCTCGGACAGTTTCTTACGCGATTCTTATTTTAGAGCCTGTCATATGACCAACCATAGTGGTGGAAAACATGTCATGTATTTGTGGCATTGAGATCAGTTGAAAAAGTGAGGTCGTCCCAGTTGTATGACTGTAGCCTCGATGATAAATAACAAAAGGTCTTTTGACACAACTAATAAGATGCGATGTGTTGATTTGGAGGCAAAGGAAGCTGATTTTTAAACGACAGAAATGATAACGCCTTTGTAAAGAAGTTCCGTTTCACAAAAGTACCTCATAGATTCGTAATTGTTCCACGAGAATAGGGTCGGTGGTGGGCTCTTTAAGAAGTTTTTCCGAGATCAATTTCATGCCTTGATCCTCTAAACAGTCTGTGATATCGTAGAACGTCTCCTGATCTGGAACTGCTGCCAGAACCTTGTTAATCAACAGCATTGTCAGCCGACTGAACTCCAAGTCTCCCGATTCATTTTGCAGGAGGTCAATGAGGTAGGACCAGGGTTTACCGTTGCTTTCTAGTAAGGAAATGGGAGGAAAGAAACAAACGATTGAAAAATCACCCCATCATTGTTTTGTTGATAGGAGGCTTACGAATTTGGTTGCCTAAAAGAGGCGCGTCATTACAAAGGCACTGCCTTTCATGGGTCATTCCATCTGTCTCAAATCAGGACGCCAAGTGGCAGCAGTATCGGCAGTTCCGTAACAGGACGCGAACCAATTTCTCGGCGAAGGAGGCCTCTAGTACATTATAGTACAGCAATAAGATGTCGAATAGTTCCAAATGGTGTCAACTTTTCCTCCTAAACCTTGTTGCGACCCAGTCTACATTTTCGCCCAGTACGTTGAGCATCTGTTCTTGGACGTCTGATGAGCACTGCATTGTTTAGTATGGAGGGATTGGGCAGAAAATTCCCGATTTCGAAAGTGGTACTCAACATTGACTTACGATGTAAATGAATTATCGCACCGGCAACAGCTACCTAAATGGTTATTTTGCGGAGATCTAAAGAGGCGAGAAACAATTCACTTCATTTTTCCATAATGAAGGTCAAACACCCGTACGCTTGGCATGGGGTGGTCTTTTGCCTCCACTGTCATTTGAGTTTGCTCACTGTGTGTCAAACACTACACCAGAGTCGCTGCCATTCAAGTTGACGAGAGACAGCAAAAAAATGCAAGCATTAAGACCCGTTTGGGTGTAGAAAACGATGGAAATGCGAGCAGAGAGCAAAGGAGTGTGGTCACTTTGTCTGACTACTCTTATATGGTGGTAGGCAAGTCTGGTCGATCCATAACAGAAATGGTTGCTAATCTTATGCATGAATCGTCTCGAAGGGAAAAAAACTCTTCTCTCACACTCTAGACACTCGCTGCCTGCCTCTTCGCTTCTCTCTCTCTCTCTCGTGTGTGTGTGTGTGTGAGGCCAGCACAAAATCAGCCACGTCACGGAATCATTTTCAAACCACTGGAAAGGACTGATGGCATTTTGGAAGAGAATTGTGAGAACCGAAGAAATGACACAATTATTATTTTATCTGCGGGTAAGTGAAAGTTAACACCTATTCGTCCTTTCTCATTGTCTACAGCTTCGAGTAAGTCAGTCCTTTCAGTTGTATTTTCCATTTCAGACGGATAGAGATGAGGCACTGAGGGAGTGGATTGGAACTGTGCAAGCATTCAACCGCCTCCTCTTGCTTTCTTGTTTACCGCATTTTAAGACATCCTCCACACACCCCTTTCTCGACAAAACGGCAACTTTTCTCGTAAATTACGACTCCTTTTGTGAGAAAAATGAGTGATTTATTGGTTTAAAAAGGCAAGGTTTAATTTAGCCTTCAGCACGTTAGTTCTCGAGGCTTAAGTGGTAGTGGAACAGCATCTTAAGCGACTTTAAAATCACCTTGCCCGCACATAAAACTACCAAATTGTTTTAATGGCAGCAACAAATGCTGCATCCTTTTTCAGCCAGGCACTCGGTACGATTTTATCTTTGTGTAACTTTTTGGATTCCTGCCGAAGCCGGAATTGGGAGTAAAACCTGTTTCACCCTTCACCTACTAATTACGTCTGAGTTATTGAGGTGGAGGTTTTTAAAATCCAAGGGAAGGGTTCCGTTCCTCTTCTCAGGTTGCTGTCCCATCTAAGAGACAAGGTTACAACTTAAAACTAGAAGGTTGGGAAGTAGTCGAGCTATTTTCCAGATAAGGTTGCTCACTACTGGGATTTCAATATCTCCTGAGGTCCATTTTTCATTGCAATCCGAGAATGAAAAAGTAACTGATTTGAACCGCTTTTCAACTTCCAAAAAGCAATTCCAATGATGCTGGATTTTAATTGTCCGTATTTCACCACAGCTTACTTGCCAATGCATAACCTTGTTGTTGAGAATTCCACGGTCAATGGCAAAGGTGAACTTACTTGAGGACCTGTGGAAGTCGTCAACGGTCTCCACGAAGATGTTAGCATTGGTATCCGCGTAGCCAACAAACACGGAAAGGAGGTGAAGGGCAGTCTTCTTCACCAGCGAGAACTGTAAGTGAGGAAAACGTCCAGCTTTACTGCTATTATTAAAGTGGTCCAAACATCAGTCAATGGGGAATGCTTTAGCCTGCCCACTAGAACAGCAAAAGAGGCAACAGAAAACTCCAGTTTACCATGTAGTCATCGTAGGCGTTAGAGCCGACGCACAAAGCTCGCTGCAGGTAGAGAGTGGAATTAGTGGCTTTTTGGGGGACGAACAAAAAGAAGAAGGAATAGCAGGAAAAGCGATGAAGAAGATGACACACACACACACACGCACATCACGCGAAAAACCGTCCTCACCTTGCAGGAGAGAAGGGAGTACAACCACCGTATCGTTTCTGGGTGCTCGCTCACTCCATTCATCCCATCCACATAGAGAATGAGTTGACCCAAAGCTAAAGTAAGGTGGGAAAGGACATTATTCCATTTACAGGCGACAATCAGCGCGAATTCAACGTTTCCTTAAAGAGCTTTATTGTTTTTCCCAAAAACCTCTTCATTGCAAGCCAAGCCAGTGCCTTGCTTTCCCAACCTCTCCCGTTTATAAGCGAGAATGCGAACAAAAATTTTTAAAAGACACCAGGTAAGGCGGATGAGGTCGAGTGGCTGAATGGCAAAAATGGTCTTTAAAGTGGCTTTTAAATGTGTCTTCATTTTGGATATGAGATAAAGCCCACTCTTTAGTGTCACTCTATTCCAGGACAAAACAACCTGCCCTTAAAAATGGAATTTTTTTTCCTCCCAACTGGGTTTTAAAAAGATCGTCCTCTGTTGAGTGAACAAAGCTTTGTTAGTAAAAAAGTTGTTGGTGATTATTATAAAAATTTATTCACTTAAAGACATTTAAATCAAGGAAGGAATATTGCGGCGCCGGATGAGTAAGAGTGGCGGTGGAAACAAGAACTTCCACTTTTTTCAAAAAAAAATTGCAATCTGACGTAAAGTAAAACTGGTGCATTACGCATTTGAACTCGGATTGTCAAGAGTTCTCTCGAGAAAAGCGCCGCGTGATTTAAAAAAAGCAGTCTATTTGGCATCCTTCCATTGCTAATGTAAAAGTGAAGGAGGCAAGCAAAGCAATGGACAAATTCGTGGTACGTCAATTAAATTGCGGTCGCACAAAATCTACCCATCACCACTCACCTCGTAGGATGTAGTTCTGGTGAGTGTGTTCCGACTGGGAGCCCACTGCGACAAGGCACGTCAAACCTGAGTGGGTGACGAACTCATGAACGAGGTCCTTATCGTTCTTGAAGGCAAAAAGGAAGAGTAAACTAACAGTCTCTCTTATTGGAGAGCACAGCTTCAGATCTAGTTGCATTATTGGCTAGCAAATGGACCCTTCAGTCTCGCATTCACTCCACTGGCACAGCAATCCAATCAGCTGACAAAACTACACCTTTCTCAGATGACGTCCAACGTCTGCGGCTCCGACTCAGTGCTCCTTACTCGCCTCTTCTAACACCACAAAGTATGTGCGCCAATTGTTACTACCTCCCATAGAGAACATTTTAAAATATGGTATTAAATTGGCTATGGATTTGATTTTACGAATTTAACCACACCATCGGTGCCCAATCCATCGTTACAACGTTAAGCAGAGCTAAAATGGTGCGATAGTGACTTTCGGTACGCCTTCAATCTGGAGACAATGGAGGTTAAAAGGCAGCACCATCTATCTACTGGACACAGGAACATGACTTGATTTTGATATTCGAAGGGGGAGATGCGGACTCGTACGGTTTTACCATAACAGCGTGAGATGTTTGATCAACTAGAATACTTCTCCCGAAATCGGTGCCATGCAACCATATTCTACAAGAGTGGACGGAGCACTCGGCACTGTGTCATGCAGTCTTGTAGCACCGATTTGAGCTTCCCGCTCTGCTGTGATAGCACGAAAAAAACGCAAATTTTCAAATACGTGGCATGCTCTTTAAGCCAAAATAATAGGTGAAATCTTAGCCAGATTGATCAAGGTGAAATAAAACCGCCAACTGAAATTACTAGGAGTTTTGTCAGGTGGTAATAATTCATCTGCTGGTAAATATTAAGCATGTTGAAAGTGCCCCGCCCACTTGGTTCCTTGGCATACGATTTCCTCCATAACTAAGACATATAAAATGCGGCCAATGTGCATCTATCCGAGGGGAAAGTCAAGAAATCTACATCATCAGCACCTCCTCAATTCGGTAGGAGAGTTTCTTAAGAAGTGCATTTACACGGGAATGGGATTTATGCAATCACAATGAAAAAAACGAACATTCAGAAAACGTACCATAAATATTTGTTTCAGGGAATAAAGGGCTCTTCGGAGCTCCTGACCCTTTGCGGAGTAGAGGCGATCTGTAATAAGTCAAAACGTCTTCATTTTAATGGCTTTTTGTTACGATAGGAGGGAATAAGAGAATGTTACAAATTCCGTAAGGGATCAAAATGGTGATGCATATGAGGATGGTCCACAATTTCCTTTCTCAGGAAATAAATTGATTGAGAATGTGGTAAGGCGCGGTTGAATGAACGTATTCACACTGTGCGCGTGTTGTGTGCATTCTGTGCGCACGTGTATTTTAAGTCCTTTAAAAACCTACACCGGAAGCCTCACCGCCTGTCTGCCCGCTTACCTATCTAGGCGTAGCTACGAGAACACCTTAAACAGACGTCCACTTTGTTTGCTTTCAATTACAGTTTTTAAAGCCATTTCCCCGCATTTGTTAACGCTTAAATCACACGTAGGCAAACACACCCAAACAACAGTCAATTAGAGTGTGTAATCTTCCTGTGTGTACTCCAATGCACTGAGTTTAAGTGACGCGACCATGAGGTTAGGAGGTCAGAGTTGAATGCAGAGCTCAAAGGGGTCCCCTGTAAACTAATAGTAGTGCAATATGGGCAATGCTTATGCCAGTCAGTTGGAAAACAGTCCATACCTCTTTTTACTAATTTAAAGCACCGAAAAGAGGGGAAATGAAGATGAGACAGTGATAAAGTGTAATCCAGAAGTGACTTGACTCATCACGGTAGGAAAAAAGGAGACCTCATTTGTCACTTGTAAGTCCTCCTCCATTTGACTACCAAAGCTGTTACACAGTATAGTCCTACAGAGCGTGTGTAAGGTAACGCTACGAGAAGCACAAAATTTAATGGCTATCACAAAAGAGCCGAATTCCCCAAACAGGAGCAGCAATACGATGCGTGTTTACCGTTGCCAGATAAAGAGGTACCCTTTCCTTTCCGATGTAAGCAGAAGTTCTATAGGCCACTTCGTTTGTCACTGCGTTATTTCTAGAGTGCGCAATTACGAAGCAAAACGCAGTGTACCAAATTAGATGAGGAGTCATGAGGTCATGACCCCGCCTAGAAGTCAAAAAGCGAAAAAGAATACTTGAGGCGTTAAACTCCTCACGATTACTTTGAGGCTGTAGGGCATCGTGGGAAGTTATGGAATATGCGCGTGTGTGTGCGTAGTTGGCACTTAATTGTAGTGGTTAATGATGTTGTCGATGAGGATGACACGCATTCATGGCTGAATGCAAACGAGAACTTGGATTTATGTCGGAGAATTCACATGCACGCACACGCGCAAACGTAATGTGATCAGTCAATCACTGAAAAGTGAGTGCACAACTCAATCATTGCATCGTGACACAAGAATCTGACTTGTATTTGTAGCGTAGGGAAAATATAATAAACTCACTAGTAAAATAAGTTAACAAGCTTAAAATATCTTTCTATTCACTTACTTATGATGGCTTGAACACGAACGATGGATTTTGTACGCAAAACGATCGCAATTGAGTCAGCTCTAAAAAGTAAATAAAAGAGTATCAAGTCAGAATGACTTGAAGTAACGTAATACAAATCTAACGCGAATAGCATGGTACCACACAAATGCATCACATAAAGTGTGCAGGAACCTTCCTCTGCCCAGAGTAAGGGGAGTTAGTGTTTAACACTACCAAGTGTAGAAATGAAGAACATCCAAGAGATCAACTTTAACTCTTAAGAACTTTTTATTCACAACAATAAAAGCCATCACCACTAGTAATGTTGCAGCAATTAAAATTACATAAACGCTGACAGCCGGAAATCTAAAACGCAATGATGTTCAGTGACAAGAGTAAATAAAGTAAAAGGTTTTCAGTAGATCACGTTGTACAAACAACAAAATAAAAACAATTTAAATTTAGATGCAAAAAGAATAAAACAAAGGCCTAAATATCCAAAAAAATATTGAAACCACAGTATGTGTATGCATGCATTATGAGTATTCCTTACAAAGCCATGACATTATTCCATCATAGTGGGTAATGAAAATGGCAAAATCTGAGAAAGCAACAATGCAATGCAAAAGCTCTAACATACTCGTCCGTGACACCCTTTATTTCCTCCCACTGCTCCTGAAGGGTGGAATCCATGTCTAGGTAGGTGCCGAAGTAATTTTGTTCAGCTCCAAATCGGTAGACTTGCAAAACACAATTTTCGATCTATAATGTACGAAGCGGAACGAAAAATTACTTGATGCGGAGCTTCCAAAATTTTATGAAGTCCTGGTAGTTGTGTTCGCAAACAGACATCGGTAAGAAAAGCAAATCTGGGTGGCTTCGGAGGTTCCAAAAACCCGGATTTTGTGTAATCAAATGGATCTCTGTCATCAAGATAATAGGTGCGACAGGTGTAGGTCGTCATTTCCACCACATACAATACGATTTACATTTTCATGTGAAACGCTAGATACCAAGGACACATAAATTAATGAAAACAAAAATGGCCTTTAAAAATATTTAGCAAATTTTCAAAAGTTAAATCCTACACAAATCAGATTGCTAAAAATTATTTTTGAATCCATAAATCAAAAGTATTTAAGCTCTGCTGCCTACTAAAATATCAACAGCCGCAGTAATGGAGAAATACATAAAACCTAAAATCTTTTTGCTTTTTCTCGTGCATTATTGTTCCTTTTTTCATATAAATAAAGAAACAAAAATACTCGCAATATATGGTGTTGAGTTTATCGGATAGTGTTATGGTCATCTGCACACATTATGCGCTTATTAGACATCGCTTGTTTTAACGCGGCCGCTTAGTGTTGAGCAATTTTAAGTACATAGCTTTTGGCTTGTTTTACGCGGGTGTCAAAAATCCTGTATTTGATAAAGTTTGTTTTCATGATCATGTCTATTGGAGTTATCTTAATAAGTTGTAATTTTATACAGTAGTGAACGATGCTCCAACGATTTCTTTGTCAAGTATCATTTGGCTGTCTCTTTTCTGTTAAGATTGTAACAAAGATTCGAAGCCCTCAAGGTAGGAACTAGTACCTTAGGGTAGATGACAGCATTGAAAAATGAAAGGAAGCAAATAAACACCGAAGTTATAAGCTCTCAAATCGACCTACAACACTACTTTTTTCGCAAGCATGCGTAAAACTGGGTATTTGTTGTCGTAAGTAATCACGCGCTAGTAGCAACAGCGTGGTTTCAATACCTTTTGGAAAAATTTGAAATACGCCAGTGGGGTTGCTCATCGGAGCTTCAAAGGACACCGCAAAGGCCTTTTATTTTGTCAGAGGCCTTTCTGTCTCCATATCCTATTTGAGTTCAATAATCATGCTGTAAATAGCTTAGCCATATCCTCATCACACCGCGTGAAACAGATTCGAGTTCTTTCTCACTTTATTATACGTCGGAATTGTACTCCACAGAATCAGCTCAAAAGTTTTCGCTGCAGAATGTCGTCGATGTAATACTGATGAGACTCACTACAATACCCATGATAAGATTTGTTTTGTTCTGTTCTCTTCAGACCGACAATGGAGTTGTCCTACCTAAATCTTCGCTTTCCCGCCATTCTATGGTCATATTTTCCTTATTCTACTTTTATTATGCTTTCAATAATATTCTTACTAATATTAACAGTTGGAAATCTTGTTTTCTCTGACCACATTTATGCCACATTGGGTCATGTGCCAGTAGGCTCTCATATCTTGAAAATGACATAGTGCCTTACTACCTCCCAGACTCCTCGATCTTGCTAACAAGACATCACCAGGATCATGGAGTGTGCGCGCGTGCACATCTCCTATGCACAATAAATACCGAATCGCTAATAAAAGTCGCAGCTAATACTACCATGTGGCACAAATGAGGTGGGAATAGCATAGGCAGTAAAAGGAAAGGTAGAGAACGTGGGGATGTAAAGAAAACCAATATTTGCTCAGCATCACACATTTACCAGCATTCAAGTGGACCAAATTACCCAACATCTGCAGTAGGCAAAAGGACCTCATTTGAAGGTGCTAAAAATCTCTCCTCCTATGTACTTTTACACTTGACCGCCGACTAAGGGAGTGGAAATAAGGCCGAATAGCGTAGCCTCCCTTACAGAAGCAAGATTGATGTTCCTTAAGCTGGTAATTGGGAACAACAGTCGTGCAGACGGTGCAGGTCTCCACAGTTCCACAGTGGGAGGAATGATTAAGGACCGCCTCTTTCAATCAGGCGGGAAGCTTAAAGGATAGATACAGGCTCATTGCTCGAAATGGCTTCCCGTCGAGGTGTGGTTAGTGTTAGTGACACTTATTTGAAGAGGTAGCTATTGTTCGCTTAAATTTGGGAAAGAGTCCTTTAAATAAAATGAACATCTTGACATGTTGAAGACTAGGCTGAAAACGTCTCACTAAAACGAGATCTCAGTTGAGCCAAGATCTTTCAAATTTTGCAAGTTAAAGACAATTCTAAAAAATAACTCCATAAGTGGACAGTCTGTGGCCGTCGAAACGAATCATTCAAACAAAAGTATCCCTTTTATAAACTCATTAGCAGTTTTTAATGTCTCACGACTTTTACGACAAAAACATCCATACTTTTCCTTGCGGAGTTTAAAAAAACCTAAATCATAAACTCTTCATGGGAACTCTACAAATTGCTCTCCCATGGTCAACAAATATTACCAATGCCCGATATGTGGAAATCCAAGCATGTTTGCTTTTCTCCCCCAACATTTTCCTTCGATACACCCTTAATTAACATTACGGACAAAGGAGATTGACAACCAACGGCTCACCTTGGTCAAATCAAATCCAAAGTCCGACAGCATAGTTTTCACGTCATTATACCCCTTGAAATTGCGCTCGCTCTCAGCCGAGAATTCTGCCCTATGCTTATCCGTTTTGCACATCTCCATGATAGCCGCAAATCGAATTGGTCGTTTGTGCGCTCGAACCACAAGATGTTGCAACTCTACGGGCATTGACGTAAACAATTCTTTCGCCTTTTTTGTCTTATAAACAATGGACATCTCCGCTACGGAGTCTTCCGTCTCACTGTCTGGCTGGTATATCCACCAGGACTCTCCATTGTCCCGTCCACCAATCAGATGGTTCCGTAAGTACTCATCAAAGTCTGTGAAACTCATCGCTGTCTGAACGATGTCTGGTACCGTGACAACATCACTTTTCTTCGTTCGTCCACTCACAGAAGCCTCGGCTGTCTTCTCATTTGCCTTGTATGAGAGCTTTTGTGAAAGATTGTTGCTGTCCGCAGCTTCTCTTTCCTTCTTCTTCGAGTCCTGCCGACGTAGTTGAAGTCGTCGAATTTGTGCGTCCACTTCGGCAATTTTGGCTTCATCCTTCTCCAAAGTAGCCTTGCGTAGGGCCTGTCGAAGTCGTCTTTCCTCCCTTTCCTCCTCCAGCATTTGTTGTTTTACCTTATCCAATTGAATCTGCTTCTCTCTCTCCGCACGCCTTCGCTCTGTCTCAGTCAAATTTGCTGATGACTTCGAAGTGGGAGAAGAAGTTGCCTCCTTGTTACTGTACTGAACGCCATAAACGGATTCTCTCCAACTGCTTCGAGCTGGAACAACGGAGGCCTCATTGGTACCATCTCTAGAATTTACACGTTGAAGGTATCTTCCCCCAATACTGATTCGGGGTCTCTCTTCCGGTGGGGCGATATTTATATCATCCGCTTTTCTGCTACTAGTTGAAGTTCCATTCTCAAAACGCGTTTTTATCTCATTGGTACGAGTAGGAGTAGTATTGTAGTTGTTACCGTATCTGGATAAATCTGTACTACGATTAGCATTCTGAAGATATCGGTCTGCTAGCCCTCCTGTTCTGGAAGCAGTAACAGAGCGAGTGTAGGCGGCTAGGGGACCACTTCCGTGACGAAGAGAGCCGTAATTTCGAGAACTAGACATCGAGGAGGGATTAGAGAAAGTGCAGTCCCAACTTCTGGTCAGAGATGGCTCAGCGCCGTCGTGGGAGTCTTGTGGATAGTGATAGGTGCTTTCTGAGGTCGCTGAATTAGGGAAGGACGAAAAGTAGCTCGCTGAATTGCTACCGCCTCCTCCATGCTAATTCCGACGGGAGGAGAAGAAGAAGAAGGGAAGAAAGAGAGAAGGATGACATAAAGTCATGATTGTGTTCTAAATACCCTCACTGTCTACTTCTATGTATGCGCGGAGGTTAATGGATGGAATGGCCGTGTCAGGTGACTGGTCCCGGGGTGAAAGGGACTGACCAATCAGCACGGAAACGCGTGCAAGGCTGAGGCTGTGATTGGTAGCTGTCCATGGGGCACCGTATTGGTTGGCACCATCTTTTTATCTAACTGAACGGGCGAACAACCCTTCAACCCACCATTGCTGCAACTATTAATATACCTGGGTACAAGGTAAACGAGTTTGAGGTTTACGGACAAGATAAGACTTACACCTACACCCAGACTGGACGATGCGGTCTGGCCGATGGTGACAAGGCGGAAGGTTTAAATTTTAGCGGATGAAAACTGGAAAGTAAACCAAAAGTTTCTTATCTTACTACTTATTAAATGATAAAGTCTATTTCAACAAATGCAGTAATGAGTACAGCCTCCAAGCTTCTACACGGTAAAGTGGTTGGAAAGTTTTAATGCTGCCGTAATTTCATGGAACGCAAAAAAAAAATCTTACAGTTATGCAATTTTTAGTGTGAAGTTTGTCCCTATAGTTGAACTATTACGAATGATTACGCAACATGGACACCTTATGCCATCCTGTACACGGAGCTTTGAATTATTATGGGATGGAATCCGGACAAATTCAGCAATACTAAGCGCAAATGGACTGGTATTTGAGTCTCCACTAAGCGTGTTGTGGTTTTGGCCAGCCGTGTCAGTAATACCAGACTTACGTCTCTGGATTCACACATCAGAGTAATCCAACCGGGTTGCAAAGCATTCACTTTTCCTTCTCCTTTGCTGCAGGTTGGACAATTTTGGAGGAGAACTTTCGTCTCATGGTTAGTTCAGACACTATCCTTCCCCCCTTCCAACCCTTGACCTTCTAAATTTCATTATCACGGAATTTGACATATGCGAATGGGTACTTTAAGCAATAATGGTAGCCTCCTTACTAAAACTGCAGGCGGATTTAATTTTTTTAAGAAGAAAGCAGTCAAGTGACACGTATGCTGGTATTTGAAAGCACCATGAGAGTGATACGGTTAAAGTTAAGTTCCCTTTACGTAGAAATGCTATTTGCTTAATTTAAGGCCGTGCCATTTAAGGACGTTTGAAGGTCAGGTGAGCTAAAGTAAATAGTTTGAAAGGGTAGGTGCAACATCCTCCACAATGCACGAAAGAAAGTGCTGACAATTCTCGGTACACTCAGGAAAATGGTATGCTGGATACATTTAAGTTTATCCTACTCTACCACCTTGCTAATCAGTCACCTAAATTTGATGGGTTTATTGCGTTGGCAGTTGATAACCTGTAGGGACCGTGTTTAACCTAGCTCCGGGACTGCGAGACCTTGTCGTCAACACCGAAGTTGATGCGCAGTGAGTTGGCACAACGTGTCATCAGGAAATGGTTTAACAGCTGAATTCTGACTTCCAGTTGCGCAAAGGGGCACGACATCTAGGCTTCTCGTTAATCCGTCATCACCAAGAGGTGCGAGTGGTGCAATCTTTTTCGTGGGAAGATGTGCACCATAGGTGGAGGCAATGGAAAAAAAGGGAAAGGAAAGCGAATATCACCTCATTTTGGCCCATCAGTACGTTTTTTTGACAGTTACCACAGTGGCGAATGCCATCAAACTTAGACGAATTACATAACCTCTTGAGAATTGAGTTCAATAGGTGGAAAATGAAGTGAGATCGAAGTTCAGGTGGCTGGCATTGATACGCACATTTCCATCAGCAAAGATTTGCCATTTTTTAAAAGCTGATGCCTTGATAGATGACGGTGCCGCTTAAAGAAGCCACTGACATCAGAATTAGGTGCATTGTGAGTAGTCACCCAAATTAATTCCTCAACTCATTGAAGGGAACACCTCCGGGCTGTGGCAGCAGGTGAGGCCGGGATCGACCTTAAAGTTGGGAGTTGCCAATTAGCTTTTCCCTGTCAAAAGTCCAATTCATTTCCTTAAAGTATTGCAAAAAATTTCCGACTCTGTGCAATTTTTTCCTACGGAAATGGAAAGGAACAAGCCCTCGGAATGCACTATCTTTTCAGAAGGGAAAGAGGAAAGCCTCCTTGTCTTTTTGAAGTAAAACATGCATACAAGATGGACGGTGCTGGTAGCCCGTCAGATTCCACCTCTAGGGCACAGCAAGAAATTCTGACCACCATCTAGTTTTTTATCGCCTGTACCTCCTCTTCATCTTCGTCTCCTCCATAAAAACTGCTATCTGTGGGAACAATTGTTCCTCTAACCCTCTATTATTGTTCCCTGCCGTTGGAGTTAATGGACAGGATTAGAGAGCAATGTTTCAAATTGAGTTCGTAACTTGCAGAATGATAGCTAAAGCTTTGACAGTTGAAATTTACAGAAATGCTTTGATCAAAATATACCGAATATCGCAAACTGAGTTCCCCTATGTCGTTGAGAAGTCAGTTCAATTTCGAAGTATTCGCAAAACGTCTTCGAATAAAGCCGTATCTGCTGACCGTCAAGGCAAACGGTAGATGTAGGATTGAGGAGGGAAGGAAATCGATGTGGGCAGACTCATTAGTGGATTCGCCTTCAGGTGCAGTCCTTAATTAGGGTGCTTCTTCCCACCTCTCCACCTCTCTTTCCCTTTCCCTCTCTCCAAGAGTCTTGTCTACATGTGCATTTGAGGGGTCGAGAAATGATTACACCGAAGTCCACATAACGCGTGGTTGTTAGCACTGTGTGAGAGGCAAACATCATCGGCGAGGTTCTTTAACGCTGCACTTTAAGGGAAGCCTTAGCCTCAAGAGAGGGCACGCGGTTTAGTTGGCTTTTACGAGAAGGCAAAGTTAAGGCGAATCGTGGTAAGTCACTTCACCATACAAAAAGACAAAAAAGCTAACATAAAATTTTTCTCATAATTGCACTTATCACATGACCAACCTCAGCATTTGCCATTTATTTGACCACCACGACTTTCTTCGACCAAAAGGCAAAAGGCGCGGTGAAAAGTAACAACTTCCCTTCATGTAGTAAAATGCGTGAAGTAATTTTTATGCAATAAAACAGTAAAAATGGGTCCACCTACATTGACGCCGCTTAAATACGATGCACGGGACATATTTGAGGAGGACGTGTAGCAGCAAGGGTGATTATGGTAGTGAAAGACGTGATCACGCACATAATCTGCAGCCCGACCGCCTTCTGGACCTCGTGTCCTAGGGTGGTTTGAATTCCTCCCACCGCCAAATGGTGTGTTACCAATGGATTGTGCCCCTACCCGTGGATAGGAGGGTGGAGGAATGGGCGATAATTGAAGTATCACGTATGCACAAACACACGCACAGACAGTTCGGATTTTAAGACAGGACGACGGACTGGTTTGGATGCGCACTCGAGTGCACGTCGAGGCGATGAATGAACGTCCCTCACACACTAATTTCATCGCCAACACGGTGCTACTCACACATCTGTCAAGTCACTCAATTCATCTATCGCATGTTGTTGGAGCGAAAGGTTGACTGATTGGAGAAGAGATGGATTTTTTACTTCTAAGGTATGCCTGCTTTTTTATAACAGATGACGGGTTAACAAGCGAATGGTGACCAGAAGTTACCGCGATATAGTGAGGTCAACCCTCCGACTTTAAAGTCAAAATATCTATTGTTAGCTAATGATATGTTCAATGTAGTTTTTCCACAAGAATTTGACTTAAATGCTCACCGCTGCGTCGTTACCGCTTTAAAAGGCGTCTATTTCAGAAATGTGAATCAACAAACAATCACCTAAATTGATGCGCAATTCGACATCAGCAACGGTTTCCCCACAGTTTTGCATCTTCTAATAAGTGAACGGAGAGGGGGAGTGCAGAAGGTGCATTTGCACAAAAGTGACTGAGCTCCTTTTCTTTGCTACACCGTAACGAAATGCAGTTCACCCTTTACAGGCGTTAACAATCGCGTTGAATTCTTTTCTGCTTATTGTAGATTAACAATTAATCCGTCGTGCCAAATCTTGAACGCGGGATAGCCCTAAAAAATGGTCACTTATGGCTATGACTTTCGTTGATGGCCTTTTATGACAGGCGCTTTCAATTTTACTTTGTTTTGTGTCATCGAAAAGGATAGAGTGAAAGAACTGCGTGTAAGGGCTGCCTTTGGCCTCAGTTTGGCAAGAGAATCTTGGAGAAAGGAAGAGGATGGGAAGAGCACTTGCATGCCTATCAGTACAGCTAATTTAAAAGTTTTATGCCCCACTCCATGTTGTTACTGATAGTCCCAGCATTATTCTGTCGTCAAACATATTTAGTTTCATCTCACCTATAGGTAACGGCTTTGCCCGGATTTTGCAATTTCCCAGGTCACTGTTCATCCCCTTCCTAGTTGCAGCAGTTTGGAGATAAGCATGTCATATCTAACGGACGCACGAGTAGGAAACCCTTCCCTGTGATACTTCGAGTTTACTAATGTATGTAATGTAAAGGTTATCCAAGAGCCTCCTCACCCCTATAAAGTGGCACTGATTCTTCAATCGCTCTGTTAATGTGTCTATTGGTTGGCGATGCGTTCTCAATCCAGTAACATGGCAATGCGCCAAACACATTTCAAAAAAATACACCGACAACTAGTAGTGCTTTTAGTAAAAGCCAACTAAACCGCGTGCCCTCTCTTGAGGCTAAGGCTTCCCTTAAAGTGCAGCGTTAAAGAACCTCGCCGATGATGTTTGGCTCTCGCACAGTGCTTACAACCACGCATTATGTGGACTTCAGGAGGGCTCTTCAGTCTCCACATCACCAGAGTAATCATCTCACGACCTCCAAAATGCAAATGTAGGCATAACTCTTGGAGAAAGGGAAAAGGAGGTAGAGAGGTGGGAGAGGAGGGGTAGAGGGGGAGGGAAGAAGCACCTTAATTAAGGATTGCATGCGAAGGCAAATTTACTATTGTGTTCCTAATACTTTCTTGCCTTTCGATGGATAAAATCATGTTGAACACCGTTTTGACAACTCAGCAATGAGTTTTAATTTGTCGTAAATGTCGATTATGATTTGAAAGGGGATGCAATTCCATCGGATGTTAGGGCTTATCAACATTGTCACATTAATGTGCCATAGCGCGCAGCCATCTGGTCCCACAGCTCCTGCCGCTGCGCCTGCACGCCCGCGCCTGCGTTCGCGCACAGCATTGCGTGGGCGATCGATAAGATCAGGAAACTGCGGCACGTGCCCACGAGCGCACACGCGCGTGCGTACGTGGTGCCCGTATGTGGTTGGTGAAATTTATCGAGGTTCCAGAAAATTTTCATGATCCTATGAGTCATTTTTGGCGTATTGAAGTAAAATTAGCCAATTATCCTGACGACTACTATCATGTGAATGTTCAATGCAAAATTTATTCGCGTTCATTTACTGAATAAAAATGCTTTTCAAAGTAATTTACACCAAACAATCGTTTAAGATGGATGGAACCCCGTTTTCAGTTGCATAGGTAGGCTTAATTGTGGCTGAATTTATCAGTATATGAGAAATTAATGTAACGCTGAAGGGAAGCACCATTTTTATAAAATAATGTTGTAAAGGGACTTACCATAAAGAAATTATAGTGCCGTTTTAATCCCTTAATGGAGCCCATTACCACTAGACTTTCAGTAATCTGCGGTCGCGAATAATGTCTATACAATATTTTAAAAAATTAAAAATTTTGTAGAAAGCCTCCTAAGACATTTGTATGTTCGATGAAATATTTACGACTGCGACCTACTACTCTTTCTTATTTAGGCGCAAACTTGCTACAAATTCCACTTTCCGAGTTCGCAACTGTTGAGGTTAAGTGGACGTTAACCTCCTTCCTTCCATCAATTCTATCCCAAAGTGTTACTCCTAAAAGTACTAAACTTTTCCTCTTGCCACTGCAAAGCGCGTTTATCGTCGCTGACATCTGGATCTTGCATCCTTGGAGTCAAGTTAAGCTCGGTTGCGTGGGTGATCGACTGTCGGCAAATAAAAGCTCTCAGGTTTAGTTGACGCCAGTTAATGCAGATCTGAAGCAGCAGCAGTCGAATGTGTATTACAAGTGCCAACAAATTAACAAAGATTAATCAAACTCTGCCAGGCTGAGGGCTGAGTAAATTTCCTTGCTCGATTATTTGGGCGTAAAGTGTGCGAAGCGGTAAAAATTAAAAAATGCGATGACAAATTAATGAGGATTGTCATTTGATATTTTTAATTAATTGAACAATTGATATTTTGTTAAAACGTGGCAACGACTTCGAGGTAAAAAGGTACAATCCAAGGCAAACACGTAAAGGTGTTGGTTAAAATTAAAAGTACAATAAATTATGCGCTTTAAATGATAAAACAAAGGAAAAAAAGGTCTATGTATAGGCGAATTTTGGAAGAAATGGCGGTTAAAGTGGACTACATTGGTCTGCCTGTTTGCTTGTGTGAATCCCTAAAATGAACATGTCACAATGGAAACCGTATCGGAATATGTGCCAAGTACTAACTGTTGTCCCCAATGAAACTTTGAAACATTAAAAGCCAAAGGGATCCAAATGATATGCAATTTTTGAATAAAACTAGTAGGGAGGTGCCAGATGATGTTATTGGCAATTTTCTAAGAGTTTCTGAACTTTGAAGTAGCCTATGGATCAACATTTTGTCTCACCGATTTTCGCTTGACGATCTCGATTGATAAAGAAATAATTCGAAAGTACGAAAAATCTTAAGATTGTACAAAAGCATGGCAGTGGCAGGGTTGGCACAATTTTTTGACCTTCAATGCCTACAATCGCATGAGTCGACTTTAAGTAAAAGGCTCTATTTCGGAGTATTATAGACTTAAGGATCGAACTTTACTAGCACTAAATTTTTAAACTTCCATAACTTGACAAACCGATAAGATTTATCATCTGATAGCGATGCAATAAATCCGATCGATAAATCGATGTCATGCATGAGGCCACGGCAAGCGTGCATTTGCGATCTGCGAGCTCGTCTGCGGGGTGGAAAATAATGCCTTTGATCCCCACAAAGTGCGCAACTCAGCGGCAAAGCATTGCTGGTGCCGCAAAGATGTAGAAAAGTCACTCTAAGTTGGCAAAAATTTTCAGACTATTTAATCATTTACATAGGTACTTGCCTTTAAATTTTTATCATTTCCGCTCTCTGTCTTCCAAGACAGTTTCAAGTATTCGCCAGAGCTATTACTTGCCGGTGTCTATGAAAGGTGGCAAAGTTATGGTACATGCAGTATCAAGGGGATACACGCACCTGCCTTTTTTTCCGCTTGGTAAATGCAGAAATTATTCCTCACATGCTTTCAAAAGCATTATTTTGCATTGACGTTAGGTTGTGCCACGGAACCTGCTTAAGTAAATTCTTCCATTACTAATGGCCAATTACTTCGAAGTGGATGTATTATGTTAAACATTGCACTTCTTCCTCCTCTTAGTCCCACACTCATTTGTTTACATATTAGCTTCTCAAAGACTCCTGTACAAATTTAACTCTACCTTTTTAATAGTTTGTACTCTTCAACTAAGTGCGAATGTTGCGACGACAGCATACCAATGACAGTGTCAAATGCATTAACGGATGATTAGACGAGTATCGTCTGTTTGTTCTCGGTTTTTCACTCTGCGTATTGAATAGAAACAGTCCTCACATCGAGCCAATCTTGTGTTCCATGGCGTTTCGGCCAATCCTTATGGATTTCAATGTTCATATTACAACTCTAAGGCCTAGAAGGTCTAAATGCCTGGTACATGACCACCATCTTGTATTCCGTGGGTCTCTGTGCCTGTACGGCTGAGTTGGTGACGCACTGCAGAAAAAAGGCCGCTTATTAACCACACTCGTCCTTACGCCTGATGGTGCACAAATGGAACATCCTCACCCCACATCGGAGGCGGCAAAAAAAAGGATAGAAGTAGTCTCCCTTTGTGAAGGAAGTTATTCGCCTGCCCTTCTCTGTAACCTCATAAAATACCCATTGTTCACCTCGAAATTCTAAATGCTTGGCTTTTAAGTAAGCGGCAGGAGAGAAGAAGGAAGGCTGGAGGTAGAGGTTTGGGTGGTAACGCTCTGACTTGCCTTTTTTAATTACCAACCTGACTCCAAGTACGTTCCTGTTAAGATGACGGCAATACGCTTCACCTCTGTGTGCCTACCCAACTAGGTTCTGTGCTTTGCAAGGCTTTCCTCCTCTGTGGCCGCCGATAAGATGTTCGGGCATTTTGATCGACATCGCAACTTACAGCACTGCTAAATGCTGTAGGCGCAAACATGTTGGCAATCTTTTCCAGTCTGCTGAAGGAGGCTGCAATGCTGAAGACTGTGAAAACTAATAATTGTCCTTCACAGCAGAATAGTGGAATAATCACAAGCAGAGGCCCGGTCTGTTTTATGGATTAGTAGTAAGACTCCTTACTTCCTCACACGGTGTGTTTCGAATTTGGAGAAGTCTATGTGAGTTATGAAGGCGACCGAGTTGCGTGAATGAACTTATTTACCGACAATAACGCCTTGTTTCCCAATGACCCTTCATTACTTTGAATGTCAGTAAATCCTTCGTAGCTTACAACTGTAAACCATTTTATGCAGTGAAGATTCGTCAAAAGTTTGACGTAACTCCTTCCATCGGCGGGAGGACACGTCGCCAATCTGGATTGAATTGTTGGCTACCGCACTTTTTGCTTAACAAAGCGTTTGGCAATGGAATTTACAAAGAGAGAGTTTTTGAGGCATATCGAACGATGATGTTTTCAGCTCGACATCAGGTCAGCGGAATTGTGTTTAATCGCTTTACTGTCCGTTCTGTAGACCTTTGGATTGGCGTTGTTAAAAGTTGATAGGTCCCTCATTGACGTTTAGTGTTTTACTAATTAAATCTAGCTTGTTAACAGGTAAAGATCTCAAAAAAGCCAAAATTTAAGAGTTTTCCGTAATTCATAATAAGGCGCGTCAGCTTTAAGCATTTATGATAGTATGCAAATTCGAGTCGGAGGACATAAAAAGGGAAGATTCGATTTTAAGTTGGCAACCGACTAAAAGACGAATGAAGGGTCTGCTCGACACAAAACGTTTTGACCATGAAAGCAACATATAAATGGAGCCTTACTGCACAACCATTCTTAACTCTTGCCACTAAGTGTTGTATCATCAAGTCTCCACTCCGCTATGAGGGCAGCCTCTCAGCCCTTCTTGAAGGTGGAGCACGTCGCTGATTTTGGCTAGGGCTTCGAAAACGACTCAACATCTCACCATGACAGCAGTGAAAGAGGAAACAAATTCCCAGTAGTAGCCCTCCTTAATCCGATGCATAAAATGCCAGGGTTTACTGTGATAGGAGAAGAGCATAGGATAGGAATGAGCAAATTTGTGACAAATGCTTGCACAAGGGTCAAAAATGATGTCGCTTCTGCGGCAACTCCTCACCATCACATTCTGCTGAACTGTTGTAAGGTACTGGAACAATTTAGCCATAATTTTATTTAGGAGGTGTTCACCAAGCAGCTGCCTGTGGTGCCCTCATGGAGGTGGCAGTTAGAGGAAAACGCAAAGCCAACTCATCCAATTATGTCTGACTAATAGCAAAAAAATGCACGAGGGCGCACATCCACAGCCTTACCCGCATAAACCCATTTTAAAAGGTGCACCAGTATTCACGTGAATAACGATAAACAAGTTCTCATTCCAAGACTCCTTCACCTCCTAACTTCTGCGAAGTTGAAAAGGTGAATGGGTAATGCTTTGGCCAAAGACATTCCCAGCCAAATGCCGATTCGGTGACTAAAAGGGTTGGGTAGTGGATGCGATTCGTATGGAACCGACTGGGTTGAGGCTACCGACGACTAGAAATTGACCAACTACTAAAACTGACGGTACTATTGCTGAGTTTTGATTCCATACCAATGTCTTGATTATGTGAGGGCATGAAGTGCCCCAGATCGTGCTTCCACTGGACAGTAGAGTCTTTGGGCAATGCCAACAGCCATGCCATTGCACCCATAATGTTTGCTCTCTCTGTATTGTGCCCATTTGCATCATCAGGACACCACATCAAGCAAGTTAAGGCTCTCAACTTTTGGAAGATCGAGTGAGTCCCTAATGTATTTCAAAATGGGAAGTTAATCCACAAATTATTGGAATAAGGTAAAGTGAGCAGAGATTTCGGCCAAATTAGTAAGGGAAAAGAGGAAAGTGGATTTTCGCCTATCCAAATACTAAAAGCGCCTTTCGACACTTCACCTTACGGAACATGCCACTCACGTCTGCTTTCACCTTTTCATTCTACTTGAATTCGGTTCTGTGGACAAGGAATGGAAAAGGAGGGGAGGGAAGAGGCGAAGGGGGAGTGGGAAAGGAGGTGAAGGCAGCACTGCTACCTCGACAGTAGCAAGATTGGAGAATTTTGAGCCAAAAATCCTTTTTTGATAAAAAAACCACGAGAATTCGGGGAATTGGAAGAAAATGTTTAAAAGGCAGGAGAAACTCTATACGTTTTTAATTAAAGAATTATAAAAATGCAGCTAAAAATGATAAAAGAAATGCATGCGTAAAAGTCATTATTTTTGTTATTGTTTTGAAGTGGGAGCCATTATTTATACTCCCCTCATCACGCATCGTGCTATTGATTATCGATGGAGCGGTCGATAATTCATTCCTGGAAAGCGATAGGATAAAAAATGAAAATGTCAAAGGTTTGCGCGCTTTCTTCTACCTTTGTGGCAGTCTCCGCCACGGAGGCGGCGTTGTGTCGACTTTTTAGCTTTGGTACGATGCAGCGGTCCGGAGGACACGGCACGGATGCCCACGTCCGACTCTGCTTCCTTGTTCGACTTTTTAGCCATCTCTGTGTGCTGAGTGGATTCTTCCGCATTCTGTCACACTAAACTACTAAATTTTTAATTAACCAAGGTGTAGCGTTCTATCTTTTGGAATTGGCTTGCACGACTTGCGCAAATCTATGATTGGAACAAGTGTGAGAGACAGAATTTCTTAATCGCATCATGCGCTTTGGATAAATAAATTGGTTATGGGGTAGGGAAATGAATTTGCCACCCAAATATATTGCAAAAGATGCCATCAGCAGAAAAGAGAAGACTATAACATTGTGTCGCAAGTGATCAGTTATTGTGAAAGGTGATAACTAGGAGAATGGCTACCCGTCATGGACGTGCAGTCAAAGCTTGCATTGCACACACGTGTGTCGCTTATTAATTAACTCGAAAAAACCTTAATTGGCTTTTAAAATGGAAAGAAATCCACAAGACTAAAGCACAATCCCTCGATTTCACTTTTGGTTTGCGCACTCACTCAATTCCTGATTTGGATCTACTCTCGAGGTGACAGAGAAGGGGAGCGTGGTTGAAAGGAGAAAGAATGGGACAAAACGGAGAGTCGATCAGACAATAAGCCTTATCAAATCCCATTTTAACAAATTCCTCTTCCACATGTTGGTCCCCCACGCGGCAATTATCCATTAAACTGTTCCGACGTTCCAGTGGACAATAATTTGGTGATAGTTGCTATGTTGCTGCATTGCTTCTGTGAGCAATACAATTTGAACAAGTCTTTCATAGTTAATTACTCGTCTTGCCAAGTGAAGGTAATAAAAATGTCATCTCTGAATGCTTCAACGATCAAGTTTTGTGCTAAAGGACGCACACAGCGTTGAGTTCCTTGGCTTCACGTTGATCAAATTTGACTGCCGAATAGGAGAGGGAACTGGGCTTGACAACCCAGTCATAGGATGCTTTTCAGTGGGCCATCCAGTCCCAAGAAACTGTGTGTAATGCTGACTAAGCAGAGGTAATTAATTTTAGGATGATGTCTGCGTGCCAAACAACAGAGAGAATGTTCTTCCTCGGCATGCACCGCAATGCGACCCAAAAATCGCTGGCATTTATGTTGAAGAACAGATTAAACAGAACTCAATTATCTTGTCTAGTCGTCCTGGTCATAGAAAAAATTTGAGGCAATAGAATGAGCAAAATCTCGTTACCGTTCACCACTTAGTCACTAACTCTTGCTCTCTATTTTTGCACTTGACGGGAAATAAACAGAGACCGGATGTCCCCTCTGCAAGGCCTACAAAATCTAATATTTTTTGAAATTTTTTTGCAAATGAGACGTTTCCCCAAGCGAGCACTGCAGGTGAAAACTCAAGCATGGTCCCGTCAGGGTTCTCATGATTAAATAACAGATTCTTCATCTGTAGATAACTTTCACCAACATTCCAAATCATCTGCGCGTTTTTAATCACGCGGAGCACTCGTCTCCACAGTTTCACTTCCGTCTTCGATCACATCGGTAAGAACAAAAATTCAGACGTTTCAGCGTTATTTATTTTCCAAGAATCCCTATTTAAGGAGAAAATTCCCCCAGACTCAGTAGATCAGCTACAACCGACTGCCTTTCTCGCACAGTGATGGTTGTGAATGGCAACGATTTCGTCGCCTACCTTTCTGTTCTCGCTTTTGGAAAGCATCTCTTGATCAAAAGCTTATTCCGTGCCACGCACACCTTCATACCTCATGCAATCTAAGAAATGGACCGAACGTAATGCAAAGGAAGTGGTCATTTGGAGGATCATCAAGACTAATTTCTCTCATACTTCTGCTTTGTATCTTCTTGAGCGATGGGGAAACACAGTCTTGACCTCTTATTGTCTTTCAATCCACCTGAATGCGTCCATTAGGCGCAAAATGTGTAAAATCCCTGCCTGAGGAATGCATTGATGGAAAAGTCTGGATTCCTCATTATCTGGCAAAACTTCTCGATGATGTGTATTTGTATGTATGCCTGTATGTACACATGTATGTGTGTTACAGATTCCACCTCCATGCCATTACTAGCGAATAAAGAGAGCGTTACTCCGAAATCATGCCAATGCAATTTGTTGCCAGCACTATCTCGAACATTGAAGCATGAACAAGTAGCAGGATTCGAATGGAAAATGAATCTAGTAAATCTATGAAATGTCCAATCTTGACTGGCATAGCTTCTGTGCATTGTCTTCAAAGGCTATAGGGTTCAAATTACTCTCCTTCCGCCCGACATGTCTTGAAAATGCAGACAAATATTTGCATCTCGATGCCTTTAAGCACGCACTATCACCAAAGGCCACATCACACCACGACAATCTGGAATCGGAGGTCAGAGTGGATGCGAGGGTTTGACAAATGCTGAAGCGGAGAAAGTAGACTATCAGCTGCAACGATATCTAGTTAACTGGTTAATCGTGGTTCTAGTTTCATAGGTAAACCAAAACTACATACACTTGTTAATGGAAGAAGCAGAGGTGAAATACACATTTTTCGTGACAAGACGAACGCTTCATAGGAACCGTGACTTGACATACTGTTTTGTCTGTAAAGGAAGTGCAAAAGTTCAAGTTTTCCATCAAAGTATTAAGGAGATTCATTGACGAGATGCGATATAAAATTACCGCTCTGCCATTGATTTCGTGATGCGCTGGGATAAACGTAAAAGGAACCTCCTATTCTTTTACAATTGGGAGGGCACACAGGCAACTCTTCTTATTTCACAATCTTCACTAATCACTCGTGGAAATGTTTATAAAACCGTTCCTCACCACACTTCATCCTGTCTCCGAACTGTACAAAAATGCACCAAAATCAAGTACGCTGTGCCTCACATTGAAGGGTTGAGGCGGAAACGTTAATTTTTAGCAACTCAAAACCTTGCCACACCCATGAACTATGCTTACTTTCTTAACTTAGCAATTTATTTTCCAAACCACTCTTCTCTTTGATCAAAAGTCAGACTTCCCTAATGAGCATGAGGCACAATTTTGCCACAGCGCAAGCACTGAACATTCATTTTATTTTCTGTAGCAAATATGCGGTTTCCCATCTTCATAGCAGGAATCGTGATTCAAGCCTTAGAGCCTCGTGAGGCTCACATATTACTAGTGGAATGGGCTGCCTTGTGATCCAGGCCAACATTTGCCTTGCAATAGAATAAGCTGTGGACGACACCAAGTTACGCATCCCACTAAATGTCGCCTTGAGGATCCCTTATTAATACCGGAGTACTCTCATTTATCCCATTAAATAACCTGAAGGATATTTGAAGGCATTGCAGGTAGATCCCAAACGCTTAGGTTTGACCGATCACCCAAGTCCATCGGAAGAGACTAAAAACACTAGTTTTCCAAAGACTAGGCTAACAGCTGGGCGGAGAGCTTCTTAAATACTTTATTGTATGGAAAAAAGACCAAGTATAGCTGCCGCACTATCATGATAAATAAAAGAGATAGACGATAGCATAATAAGCCAGTACAGAATACTTGTGTTTGCATCTACACGGAATGGTAAGGAGGAAGCGGAGAACCATTCAAGATACAGGACTATCCACAACAGTTCAATCGATACGCGGAGGCGGCATATTTCCACTCGTTGAACGGCTCGACACCGTCGGATTTGTGAGAGTCAGAAGATGCTGATTGCTAATGCATAAAAGGCATGAAAGCATTGAAAATATTTACACAAATCTTATACTTAGGGTGTGATTGTTCAAATTACCTATTACACCCTCCAAAGTCTCCATAGACATGAATCGTACAAGTCACCTTTGAATAAAAAAGTCAACTGGTAAACTATGATAGGAGAGATTGTGGTAATGGCTTGTGCCCTCTAGCGGCTCACTACGATCACAGTGATGTGGGACGCGCGCTGTTAGTCATCGCTGCACCAATCAACGCCTAGGAACCTCTGGTGATGCATTTAGGACCTTTAAAAGAACATTTCTAAGCAAAAAGCCTCTTTGATGCCATCCCCTTCAGACACGTGAACCACCGCAAAGTTCATGTGAAATCGGACATGACCTTACTGTTTCGAGATTGTGGACGATTGGAAAGTTTGTAGAAAATGCATAACGTTTGAAGGAAAATGCAATCAACGGGTAAATTAAATATGGAAGAGACAATGTTACGATGAAGTTCAGACAATCGTGTTCAAATGCGGATATCGATGTCCTTAGGGTAAAGTGCAGAAACAAGATAGCCAGAAGATTTTACTTCTTTGTCAATGGAATTATTGAAAAGCAAGTTGGTTTATTCGGCAACCCGTAAAATGTGTCTGGCCGAGTGTCACATTCAAGCCACTAAGAGAGGGAAAAGTTAGTGGTGCATTCAACTTGAAGGACTGAAAATGAGACAGTGACAATCACTAGGCTGTGAGTCGCATTATGCAGAGCCTCCTATACCAATTTTTGAGGGCTTTCAACATACAGGCTGCAATGTGGAGAGATTTCAGATCGCTTTAATACTTCAAAGTACATAGGAATTGAATTTTTACTATTTAATCACACTCTTTGAAGGATGCCAAAATAGAACCGCAAAATTCTTTCACAAAAAAACAGTAATTTCCATTGAAAATGTTGGTCACCAATAGATTAAACGACTGTGGGAATCGGCTCTTCCAAATGAACGCCAATGGTTGCCCTCTCAAATGTTATCATGAGAATGTGAAAATAGGTGCGAATTTTCGATATGAAGAATCGTTACTGTGGTTGAAGATTACAGACCTTCCTACTCTAAAATATTTTATCTGAAGCCTTTGGTTTTCCTCACTTTCACGATGGAGAGGAAATTTGATCACCACAAACTCCCAGCTTTTGGGTTAAGAAACATTAAAATAGAGTAAGCCCAGTTAATCACCCATTAGAGCTCATAAAGGCCATGCAATTCAGCGCCACCAGAAATCCCAAATAAATTTTTATGATTGAAGATAGAAAAAGGGACGAGTGTGAAGCGCCAATAAAAAGAGCGAACGCACCAAACCACTGAGTTTATTGATATTTTTAAGGCGTCATTGCCATTCTCTCTCTGATCCTCCGATTGATGAAAAAAAAGCTTATATTCTAGAAGAAAGTTCCCATAGAGTGGTAGACGAAGATCAAGTAAATTTGTGAACAATACCCGAACAAACGATATTGGGTTGAATTGAAGCAATGTGTCATACTTCTTCTTCAGAGGCCTCAGAAAAAAATGAACACCGCGATCCGCAAAAGGTACTGAATGAAACAAAGTGATGCGACTGCCGTGAATTTTCTACTCCGCTCATCCCATGTTATAGGATTTGCTGGAAACAGCCGCCATAAGTTGATAAAAGCATGATACGTATTTACGGTATTGTACTACTAGGACGAGAAAATTGGGGCCTTACGAAGGTACAGTATTTGCAGAGATAAAGCAGCGAATGAAGAGACATTAAATCGAAGCAACGCTAAAAGGCAAGATTTAAAAAAGCCAATAATACTTACAGCGATTGGTTGGTAGGCCAAGACTGCAAGGGTACTACCGGCGACGGGAGGATTCCACAGGTAGCGGGGGCAGTTCCTACAAAGGGCAGAGTAGAGAGAACCCTCTGACTGCCCACCATCCCACCACCTCGACCACCTGTGGATAAGAAGCGACATAAGACAGCCCTGGGGCTATAGGTTCATTTCATCACTGGAGTGACATTAACAATATTAGTGTTGGGTTGATGGGGTGGCAAAGACGTCAAGAAGTGTTTACACTGATGATTTCTTGATAGGGATCTGAGCAAATTGAGCGATGAAAGTTAACTACGACCAAATAGAAACGGCAAATGGCAGACCAGGAGATTCAAGCATTGCAAGGCACAATTAACTGCCATGATGACGAAGCAAGAACTAGCATAAGGTAAATAAGCGACTCAAAGCACTTCCGCTTCTTTAAAAAGTAACCTTATGAGGTGTGGCAGATCATGGGCTAAGTAGAGATCAATCTTGCCAACTAGATAAAAGAAAACACGCGATTCGAGGACAAATACACCAAATTTTATGCAAGATACCATTCTTTCGGTATGCTAAATAGCCGTCAGTAAGCGGCAATAGGAGTTCCTTGCTGCTATATCTTACAACCAATAGCCAACGGAACACGCTTCATCTTAGACATGAAGCGATAGAGCCCACCTGAAAGTTCAAGCCGCAGCAAAAAGAAATGACAGTCAGACTCTCAAACAATGCCAAACTTTAGAGGTAGCAATAAAAGTGCTTAAAAGCGGTGTAACCGTCGCCTTGAATTTCTGAGACAATAGTTCCCTAAATTCATCAACTTGTCACCACAGGACCGTATTGTAAACAGCACCCGTAGATTTAAAGTCATCGACAAGGCTTAGCAGGCTTAAAAGTCTTCTTATGGGCGGTTTTTAGATTAAACAACAGCTTAACAAAATTAAGTATCATAAGATCATAATTCATGGTTTTTTACATGCCATGAGTTAAAACTCTGGGGTTGCGGTTTTGACTTTGAAACAATTTCAACTCCTTTACTGGGTACCCTCAATCTGGCATCGTAAAACCGTCACCCAGACTGAATAATACTTGTTTAAACATTTGAAAGCTGGATGAAATGGGGTCTGGTTGACCGACTTGCTTTTGAAGAGAGCTTAAAAAGGTCCATAGGTAGAGCAAATCTATCCAGCTGCATTACTTAACATCAGATCTCAAGACGCCATACAGGGCAATTTTAAGTTGACATTAGAAGAATTAGTAGAATTCAACATCTCGCCATAATTCATCGAGCTAGCAAAACAATGAGTCAGGAAATGCCAAAAACTACGACAGTACGGAAATGAGGGATTAGTAGATCAAGTAAAGATGCAATATTTTGAGAAAAAAAACATCGCTCATTGATAACAATAAAGAATGATGTGACTCTGCCGGTTTAAATAATCTGAAATTAGAGTGCCACGGACTCCCAGTAAAGCATGGTGTGACTGATGTAGGAATGCGCTAATAAGCAAACACAGAGGGAAGAATCGTAAAGGAAGCAAAGCCAAGGGATATCGTGCACACGAACATGCCCGCCTAAGACTTCTACGTTGCTTTAATCGTAAGGAAGCAACTGTTTCACGACCAAATAGTGAAGAGATATGGGCTTTGTGTTCCAGTTGGAAGCACGCAAACACTTTGTCGACTTTCATTCATATACTTTGTGTGCTTTTAGTCCACCTACAGACTCAATTGCTCACTTTCAGTCAGTTAAAATTAGGTCTGAGGTTGAGATGGCACTGACTAGAAGTGGGTTGCTTGTTTTCATAACTTAGGCATTTTATAACAGCAAAATTATGCTTTGTTTGGAAAAACGGGCTTTTCCTACCGAAAAATACCTGAAGTAACCATTTGCAGAGAACCGTCTCGATTTAACCATGAAAAATTTGCGTAATATGTTCATTTACCTTAGACGAAGCCAGTGCCTCAATAAGTAAGATAAGTCAACGCCAAGGAGAAATGCGAATCCTTTTGTCTCCTTCAATCACATTTGCTTCCCTCGACCTTATAGCACAAAATTCCGTAAGAACGCATAACTATTTGAATGGAGTCAATGTGACACGTCCTATGTACCATGACAACCAAGCTTCTGTTTTGTGGCCAAATTTTGAAGTGGATTAGCACCACCAGGGGGAGGTGTAGACGCGCGCATAGGGGCTTGGAAGATGAATCATCGAGGGGAACATGGAGCAGTAAAAACAGTTCTGCCTTTTCTGAACCTGTTCAAGTCTTATCGACGCCATCCACCAACAAGTAGGAAGTAGAAAACTTCCTAACTGTAAAAGCAAGCTTAATGCCAGAAGAAATGGCTAGAGTAATAGACGTTCGTGGTGCCCTCTGGCTACTTTGCCAAGCGGGGTAACGTAGTGACAAAAAGGGGCCCATTTCTAGTAAGATCGCATGAGTAATACTATACCATTTCCCATTACCTAATGAAACATACAACTCCGAGGGCTGTGTAAAACTAGCCAACTTACGTACTTTCCTTCAGCAGAAGGTCAGTGACAAGGTGTTCAAATTCAACACCAATTCTATTCATTCGAAAATTCAGAGCCAAAAATAAGACCTAATAACTGAACTCCAAGTTGAGTGGGCGTCTAAAATGTGCTAGAACCTATCTAGATGCATGAGACTCATTGTAACAGGAGGAGCTTTTGATTGAGCGCAGATACATCAAGTACGGATAAACTGGCAGTAACTCGTTTAATCCTTACACGCCCAAGGAAGTTTAGTTGATTGAGCACAAATACAATTTCATAGTCTTTTCGCTCAAACATCTACGCTATATCTGATGAACTAACTCGACTTTACAAAACTGAATTGCGCAACACCTGCCAAGAAGACATCATCAGCTTTTCAATTCAGAAACTTTAACTCACTCTAATGACAAACCCTTGCAGTTTTTTTGTGGTATAAAAAAATTTAAGCCATAGAAGAAATCCGAAGTCGAAGTAATGGAAAATTACACTAGATATGGCGTTTACCTGCTTCCAATCAGACTACCTAGCTGAACGAAACGATGGCGTTATGCTTTTTGTTGTTTTAAAAAAGCGAATTTCATAGCTACTGGGGTAGTAATATGGGAAATCACGTAGAAATTGAAGATGCCGAAAAAAGAGATCCGTTTTAAGGACCCAAATTCACTACTCTCCATCATGAATGTGATGCAAACTTACCGGCTGAGCAGTTTTAAATCTATCAACACTTCAAATCTAGTGGGGCGCTTAGATGACAGGCTGATGTGAGACATATTTAAAGCAAGTAACAAATAAAAGACCGATCTTCCTCACCTCTGAATAAAGTGGAATCACGAATTCCACGAAGCCCGCTACTATCACGGCCATAAGACAGCTAAAATAGGAAACAAACAAATAATCCGCTCCTGTAATCATTCTAATCCAAACTTGCAACTCATCTAGTTGAGACTTTAAAATTTCCGATGGCAATTAGGGTGGTCTCAAGAATATCAAAACGCTAACAGAAACCAAAGAAAACATGAATCAGAGTCACTTTAATGAAAAATAAAGAAGTGCGAAAATCGCCTTTCTTTGCCTGCACAGTGGGGAGAAAACAATGAATACAATGTAAAAGTTGCACCTAAAAATCTGATCTATTCTCATATCTTCGGGATTTGGGAAAAACACTACACAAGGCCAAACAGCAAACTAGTTGCATCATCTTCCTTTCCAATGGATTACGTATCATTTTTGGGGGATAATGGCACGGGTGCCAGGAGGGAGACATAAACGTTTGCACCTGTCGTAGCCTGTCAGCTTTAGCCTAGATAAGCAAATAAAGCTACAGACATGATGAAATTTCAAGCCCCTGTTCATAAACACGACTTTAAGTTTGGAACTGATACGACATTTTCAGTCCTTTCAAACAATTCACTCTGGTTCCGCATTATGCGCGCAGAGGAAATTTGTATTCGCGGCGGTGGCACCAATAGTTTACGAATAAATAGAGCACAGCAGAGCACTGTCACTTTCTCCAAGGCTAATGCTTCCCAGCATTTCCACTGTTGGGCAACAAGTCACTCTATTTCCACTGCTTCCCGATAGCAGGCAAGGAATTTCTAAAGAATTTCTCATTATAGTGGAATGGAACGTAATGAGTTTTCAAAAAGTCGCAAAAGCACAGTATTCGAAAACTCTATCGACAACCTAACAACATATACCGTAATCACCTCATGACCAGATCCTGAGCAAGCGTTTCCCTCATCCTTCTCCAACTTGTTGAAGTCGTCCACGTGCAGACTGGGAGGCCGGCTAGTATTTTGGGGTCGGGATCGGAATATGTCTGTACGTCCGCCAACAGCCCCACCAGTAGCCACGCCCACACCCAGAAGACTAGAACCGGTGGTCCCGCTACCAACATTACTCCCGATGTTACTGGTACCACCGCCACTTCCACCTCCACTTGAAGATTGAGTTGACTGACGAATTGTGAAGCCACGACCACGCATTGGAGCAACTTTGAGAGAAGAAGGAAAGCAAATCCATTGAAGACATTTAGGCGAGAGGTTTAGCACCTGACCTAATTGCACTGGACCAGTTAATTGTGGGAGCAGAAAGAGCAGGCAATAATAGCCAAATATAAAAGTATAATGCAAAGTGCCATAATGGAAAAGTAAGAAATTAATACTCCTCTCATTAAAATTGGTTTTTTTAAAGGCTTACGTCTCAATGCAATTTGAAGGATTATAATGCACAATTTCTTTACAGCATTTCAAATCAACGTTCGTCATACCATATTTCTTAGCTGATCGGCCCGTCTGAATAATATCAGAGGCTTGACCCTTCCTGCGTCTCTTATGTTGAATCATGGCCTCGGTATCTTCTACATCCCGCCTGCGACGTCTAGTCCTGCCCATTGCAGCCACCTCTGCCCTCAAGTCTACGCCTGGGCAGATGTGACTGGCGTAGTCCAGTAAGTTTATAGTGCTCAACTGACGCTGAGGAAGATTGTTAGCGGTGGAAAGGAACGGAGAGAGGAGAGATTCGTTCAGAGCACGGCGAGCAGTAAGAAGACTAGATATATCTTCCACTTGGTGATCAATAAGGTGATTGTAGTGGTAATTGTAGAGTTCCACAAGAGTGAGGGCAGTGGGGAGAGTGGGGATAGGCAGAGGTTGGACGGTGTCGAGATTGGCAACAACTTCAGTGCCTGTAGAAATATCCTCCGGACCAGCTAGCAGATGCATCAAACTCTTCATACCATCGCGAAGAGCCCGAAAAGTAGAGGAATCTGCTTCTGTGGCGCCCGACATGGCAGTCTGGGGAGCGTAAAATTAGCGCCATGAATAGTCAAATAGTAAATGAACTTGCTACTTAAGCCAAAGTAAGCAACTGATATTGTGAATAAATAATTATTCAATCGTCGTACCAGAGATGCTTTTATGGATACCGAGAAAGACTACCTAATGTTGAGCATGATTTTGTTCAACAGTCACAAATATATCGATCAAAAGGCCCATAGAAAAAGTACATTAGGACCGAAATATAGTTATAGCCAGCTTCAAAATGTACATTTTTCGATATTATTCGCTTTCACTCACATCCAGCCTGGTGGTCACCTCCTTTACCAGATTCTCTGACCTACTACCACCCCAACCTAGCAGCTGCCTCAACCAAAATGTGGGGAGGCGAAGTTGACGGTCTGCTAGTTCTGCAGAGGGAGTAAAATTGACGAGCGCGCCAGCTGCTAAAACAGCTTCCTCCGCGAAGATAGGGTCGGCGAGGAGAGCACTGATGAAGAGAAGGAAAGCGCCCAAGGTGAAGCGACACTCAATGCTGAAGCGATCGATGAGACCTTGTAGCAGATTTGTAAGTACACGCTCATGCTGCTTATGGCAGAGATGTCTGTGGATTAAGGAGAAGGAGAGAGGAGATAGTGAGAACACAGGTTGTCTGTTCACCCACTAGTCATGAACAAAACTATCGGGATTTCAGTTACATGGAATGCGCGCAAAATTTCGACCCTTCATCGGAAAATAAAGACTTGATGCAAAAGAATCGACTGGCGGATAACATTAGTAGTTTGGTGACGCCCCATTTTGTGCCGAAATTTTACACAGTGGCTAAGAATATGGATGAATTCAAATGGAAGGAAATGAAACCAGCCGAGCGGAAAGCCAACACTGCCTCTACTGCAAGTAGTTGTAAATAATTTATTTTGGCGATTGCATTAAGCTGACAATGAAACAGGAAGAAACAAACTTAGAAACGGATAAGTTTTCAGAATCGAAATGATGCATACGACAAAATAGGGATAATAAACTGGAATAATTTTACGTCAACACCATCCATTCGTGAATTAGTATTCACAATGGTGATATGATGGTTTATCCCTTGACAATCAAATTGTCCCCTACAAGTGAAACGTTAGGCGCAAAAATGGAGTTCGAAAAGTAGTTCCAATAGCATACCTTTGGATGACTGCAAATCCAAAGTCGTGAAGAGCAAGACGATGAAGAATGTAGAGAACTCGAACCGTCAATGGTGTTGAAGCCCTTACAGAAGGATGTATATAGGTCAGCAGACAAGCAACGAGGTCACTTAGCCATTCATATGGAGGCAGATGATTAGCAAGGTCAAAGAGAGGATCAGAAGGATCAGAAATCGCCTTCAGGCCTATGCTAGTGTCCAACAGGTAGTTGATGCATTCCTAACATGTGCAAAAGGAACAAGCATACAGAAGGTAGTTGATCGATAAGAGGAGGCGAAGTAGGGATTTAACCTACAATGACCTTTGCCTGCGCCTCCAAATGACAATGAGATTCAGGTGGATGGACTCCTTCCAGAATGCTGGAAAGGATAAGCATAAGGCGGCGGCTTTTGGAGAGCCGGGGTCTGAAATCGAGAAACAGACGTCGAATCAAAATTTAAAGTAGGAACGAATAGCCATAAAACTTCTCCAAATAACAAAAAGTCCCCAGCAGTTACGGCGATGTCGTCGATGAGTCCTTCAGAATAAGATCGAGGAAAGCCTGTTTGCAAACCGGGTGGTGTAGGTTGAAATGGAGAAGGGAGAGAGCGTGCAGAATTTCAGAGGCATCTAGAACATTGCCGAAGGCTGCAATATCTTCGTTTGCTGCGGCTGCTGACGACGGCGGTAGTGACGGCTGCGATGTGGTAACAGGTGGCTCTGGCAGAGTTGGTGGCTGCTGCGCACCCAACACTAACTTGCTACCCGAGGTTAACGTCTTGATGGCTAGAGGTAGGTTGAAGTCCACTGCACTGAAACGTGGGGAGTGAGGGTTAACTTTAGTCTACACTGACATTTATAAGTATAGGTAGATGATCGCATGGTCACCTACAATCCAGTATCCACTTCAGTGCCAGAGAGTCCGGATCATATCTCAAGAATTACCAGACTCTGGGATTCCTATATGTCCATAATAAAGCTGCTTCTGTAATTAGGAGGACTTGCACAATCGCCAGAGATAAGGATGCATGATTCTACTGATGAATTGGAAACTCGAGTAACGGGATTCAATATTGATACAACCAAATTTTTATGGGAGGCCACTTTTCGTTTTATCTGAAGATCAGCACTCTTAAAGTCCCATATCTTCCGTGACATGAACATGAGAAAACTTCACATTAAGGATAAACGCGTTTAAAGTGCACGTAGTCGACAAAAACACATCCAATCTCAAAATAATCCAGCAATGCCGCCGAAATTCAGCTTAGAGCCAAAAGCAAAGCAAATGATTTTGTGAAGCGATCAGATGTGGATCAGTAAGTCTAACAAAGACAGAGAATCAGAGCTTGCAAAATCACTCTCTGGACTCACCATGACGCGCCAACTAAACCTGTCGCCGTATTTGTTGAATCAGTCGCTTCCTGATGTTGAACGTCATCGACCGAGCCACCCCCGCCACCAATATCAGCACTAGCAGCTTGATATACTTCGAGAAGAGTGTCAACGGCTGACGTGACAAGTATCTGGGGTAAGGCAAAGGAGCCGAGGGCGGTAATACGGTCCACAAAGATGGACAGACGTCGGCGGAGCACTCCACTAGGGGGACTGGCACTGAGTACTTCAACAAGACCACAGACCTCCACTGCAAGATCATGGGTTAGACGATGACACCACCAATTACGGACAGCGATCACCTGTAGCGAAATGGTACACGTTCAGGATTGAGAATATTCACTGGCACAGTTGTTAGTGAGTGCTTAGTGAAGTGAGGATTAAAAAATTGCTGCAGAGTCCAAAATGATGTAATGAACCGAAACTGATAAAATAGAACATTCCTCAAGATTAAAAGCTTTTTTTAATTAAATTATTAAATTTCACTGCAATATTCGAATGAAAATCCCTTTGGATAACTCACAGCTTGTCGTTCAGACGGCGAAAGAGCCTTCAAAGTCTCTATTGGTAACGGTAGTGGGAGCATATCTAATAAGAGTTGCAGACCGGGAAGGAAGAAAGATGGCGAGGAAATAGTAAAAGAGAGGATTTCTCGACACACTGACGACCAGAGATCCTTTTCAGTTCCTGAAATAAGCAAAAACGAATGATGCAATGTGAGTAAAGAAGCTTTCTGATGGCGAGTTAATGCAGGAAATGTCTACCAGAGAAACAGTATTAGGAAAGATGTCAAACATTAGTACTGCGACAATTGATAAACAATTTTAAAAAATAACGTGAATGCTAACTGATACACGGATGATAACAACAAAAAATTACCTTCTGATGCATCCATATCCTGACTCGCCAGAGAGTAAGCAGATATACAACGAAGAACATTTCTTCTGATCTACGAAAGCACAACAAAATGTAAGGCAACTAGCGCTGTTTGATGTCATCTAATCGACTATGCCACCACCTTTTCACTTAGTCGGCAATGAACCACAGCAGCAGCAGCATAGGCCCTACAGACGGCCTTGATTGGTGTTCTATCCCGAAAGTCCTCGCCAATTGCGTTTGCTAGTGCGATGACTAAGTGGGCAAGAATTGCCACTCCCTCTGCCATCATGTCAGCAACCATAGGTTCAATACAACCTCGACGATAACCTCGATTGTTGAACTGCTGGAGAAGGAGGTGGTCAGCGGTGAAATCAACAAGAGTGGAAAGGATGGCAAGACCGTCTCGAGCGTAGAGTTCAATCACATTGAGCTCAAAGTCAGCAACTCTGCTGCTGCTATCAGTGAGAGAAAAGCGGAGGAGACGAAGGAGGAGGAGAAGAGCGGGTGGTGGGGCGGTTAGACTGTCTTCACACGCTTCAACAAGAGGACCTAACTGATCCGCGTACCAAGCAAAAAGCTCAGTGGGGGATGTGATAAGAGTAGGAGTAGAGGCCTCACGCAGCCAGAAGAGCCAAGGAGCACCAGCTTCTGAGAAGATACGTTGGTGAGAGAAGAGCTCAGAGGGTGAGAGGCAGGAAAGACGCTCTTCCCACGAAGTAGCTGAAAAAGCAAAACCGAAGCCAGAATGTCTTCAGAATCACACAGTTTACATTCAATGGAAACCGTTAGTTTGTTCGCGTTATATTACTATTGCACAAATTGACTGTCAACTTTATCTAATTCCTGACTACGGTGAGATAGAAGAGCGGAGCGAATTGAGTCAAAACTCTTCCGCTGATTTTAAAGAAAGGCACATGGAGCGCGACCTTGATAATGAAGCAAGGTGGTCAGAAAGGTGAAAAGAAGGATAGGACATGGATATTGCTAGACGGCAACTGCAACAGAGTAGCCAATGACCCTAAGAATATACTTTTACTTCTCCAAATAAAAGGTACAGAATGACATTTAGAGCTTGAAAAAAGCTCCCACTGTAAGAAAAGTTATTCACCTCCACTTTACTCGCCACATTGGTATTGATTCACCTGATATATCTGGAAAACTGATTTCTCATTTAACACTAATTCGATACTTGTATGCGATGGAATGCCAACTCGAAAAGAGCTACTTGGATCAGATGGCATACCGTCGTCCAAACTCATCGCAGGCAGCTTTCGCGAGCTGATGTATGTACTTACTGGCATGAACTTACCAATTCCGGTACAATCTAGGCCAGAGAACCTATTTTTACTAATGTGAAGCTCAATTTTGATAGAGGAAACCGAAACTCGATTGCTTGGAAGGTCAATTATGATCAACTGTCTGACTGTCGTTGATGGCCGTTTGTTGATCAAGAACAGAATAAATTAATCCCTTTATGGGAGGCCAAAATCTGTGGTCATATTATCAGGTTAATCGATCTAATTTCATGCGCCCATGCTCCATACTGCACAAAGAAAAGTGTAATCACTGTATCAAGTCAGCAGAAGAACCGACCATCGTTCCAGACCCTTCCCCAAACCAACCAATCAGAGTTAGACGCAAGGACAAAGGGGAATAAAAGGCTTACACTGAACAATGCGTAGAAGACGTGGTGCAAATCGCTCCAGATAGCGTATATCAGAGGCGTGGCGCAGTACTCCTACAGTGATGATGGAAAGGAGACTGTCGATCTCCATGCGTTCGAGGGAAAAGCCCAGACGCAATAGTAGGGCCTCACACGGTTGTCCGTACTGACCCTGATCCTGATTTAGCTGTTGCGCTAACTTCGGTTTTGATTCATATTCCGGCTTATCTAAAGTAGCATACAAGTAAACGTAAAGCGATAGCAGCTAGAAGAAACTACCACTAGTTAAGTGGCTTTTAAATGGACCTTTCGCAGTTAAAATGCCAATCGAATCTTTGGTCAAGCGAATACGAGGATGTGCTAGGATGAATTCGGTGCATTTTACGCCGTTATCAATGAAACTAAAAAGTGTACTTATAGCATCATCCATCACCATATCTTCGTCGCTTTCATTAATTTTCGTGTCAGAAAAAAATCGCCCCAACACCACTCATTTCTGTTACCGAATTCCGGTGGTTTGACCTATAACACTCCGATCTGTTTGGAGACCGAGAACAACCTAAGCCGATAAAGCTATATGCACATTGCCACTATCATACACTCGGACCTCACCGTGATTGCAATGTAATAGTGACACCACTTCAATTCCAGACCTTGTTAGCTCACCTCGTTCTGCCTCGGCCACCGTAGTCGAGGCTTCTCCTGGAGCACAAATAGCGGTAGTGGCATCGGAAGAATGCCGATATGCAGCTTCGAGTAGTAAGAGACAGGGAGCAAAGAAGTCGCCCGTTTCAGCAGCCACCACCTCTGCAGCCCATGGTGCAAAGTCAGGTGTGAGGAAGAGACGAGCCAGCGCAAAAAGCGCAGTGTAGAGTGTATCTGCCTCATTATTAGCCGTCTCTGACTTTGCCACTTCCGCTATGTACCGCTGGCAGCCTGTTTCACCTCCACGGAAAGATACACGAGTGGATGACAGATGATGGTGACGATGAGAAATGGGGAAAGAGCATAATACAGAAGTCACTGAGTTCAACCACAGTAGTCATAATGGGAGAAATATCATAGATTTGATGAAGTCGCGTATTAACTAGTTAGATGCCAATTTATCCAACCTAGGGAGAGGGTAGAAGCGCCACCGTACAGTGCAGCTAATAGCCATGAATCACTGTTTCGCCTTACTGGAAAACAACGCTTAATCCAAGAGCTATTCATGAGGCATCTAAAAATATGTTTCGACATGGGACAATGTAGAAAAGTCGTTGACGGGCAGTAACAAATTGCAAAGTTCAAAGTGCTTTAGTGCCCGATCTTTTAGCAACCATTCACCTTTACGCCTTGTATACGCAATGAGAACGTCAATGCAGGCAAGCGCCTCCAACTTAACAGCCATTTCAAGGCCTAGTCGTCTCCATCCTCGCCGCTGTTGGTGCAGGTGGTAGCGGAGAATTTGGCCAGCCGAAACAGGTGCTGAAGCGAGGAATAGAAGACCTGCGGGGGTGCTAAGGAGGGCTGCGAGGGTCCGCCGAGCGGCGTCAGAGACGGCAGTTGAGTGTATCGTTCTACGATGTGCTTGGTTCAGTAGCCAGATCAAGTGGTCGAGGAAATTACTAAAATGCATGTAATCTGTGTATTCGATTTCAATTCTTTGTTTGAAAGCTAAGCAATGGTTAAGATCAATGGCAGTCAAACCAAGCTCATCCAGTTAAATATTAGAGAAGGATGAACATTGTAGAGTCGCGTCTCCCTACCCAACCCATTTCGTTCCAAGGACGGCAAAAATTATTACAAAAAAAGTGAAAATACACACAGATTTATTGTTTCAAAACAAGTTATAGATGTTTGAAAGGGAAGGTGCAAATCAAGTGATAAATGCTAACCCTCAGAATACAAAGCAAAATATTCTTTCTCTACCATAATTAATTCATTTTTTTCCCACAAGCACCATAGCCAAGTTAAAAATGCAGTTTCAAAACTTGGGAGTTACCCTATTGGCCTTCTGCAAAAGGGATACTGAGAGAAGCTTAAAATATCTGAGTGATGGCTTACATGGAATCCAGAAGCCTGTAGAGTACAGGAGAAGGGTCACTGAATGATTTTAGTGACTTCAATCTCGGTGCAGCCTTTGGTAGGGATGACTGTAATGAGTAAAAAGGTGATATCAAGATCACGACATCAAAGAAGACTTGACAAGGGATAGTCATGCTGGTGTCCATTTATATCACCTCTAATAACATTAAATTCAACGTGAATACTATATTACGCCTAGTCATTGTGTATGCAATATAGGTCAACTAGGAAAATCCAAGAGGAGTGTGAGTTCTAGAACGTTCTAGAATGTGCAGCGAATGGACTCAAGAAAGGCTTGCGACAGATGCTAAGGATTTCATACAACACTCTAAGCTGTGAGGAAGGCAGGGAAGTAACAACTCAAACTATCGTCTATTCCCATCCAATGATGTGTGATGTGTTAAGCAGTTACGTGCGAAAAAGAACGAGCAGTCAGGAAATGAAGGTTAAATTGAAACACAAAGAACTATTAACGAGAAAAGTGGGAAAGGATGGCTGTTTCACTTGGTAATCATTTCAAAGAGCAAAATATTTTAATTTAATCCACTTAAGCTCCTCAAATTTGATGGTGACAGAAAAGATTCGTAACTAAAAAAAAGTGAGTGAGCCTTTTGCAACGCCGGCCGCAGATGCAGACACAAGAGTGGCATATTAGCTTACAAGAATAGATTCCGGATCGGCAATTGTACGAGAAATGGTGGCGAGGTACATTTGTAAGGCACATTCCCTCTCCACCTCCTCTTGAAACGAAGCCTCCTCAACTACCGACTTCTTCAATCTGCAAAGCAAGAATTTGAGCACACCGAGAAAACCCGAAGTATCCAAAATACAGGAGAGAAATGGGACAACAAACACTTACTGCTCCATAGAATCTTCGAATTGGAGAATTGTGTCATAGAAACGCACTTTTGCCAGAACACGGTCGCATGCCAGGGCCACAGGAAGGGACTAAGTGGAAGTACGGTGAAAAAAGTAGGTAAATTCGCAATTATGGTAGAATTATGCTCAATAAAATACGCCAAAAAATTACTCTTGATTTTTAGAAAACGTATCGAAGCAAAGCATAAGCATGGAGACCTGTGTGAGATCAAGCATTTTACTCATGTAAAGTAACATTAACGTGCTAAATCGAGATACAGACAGAGTAAGCGCTTGCTATTCGGGTACATTAGCTGTGAGTTTCATACACAAAGGGATTTTGCAGGCAATGTTGAATTCTGTATCAACTGAAGCTCTGTACAAACGCTCAATCGCCATGCATAAAAGCGCATTTGAAATAAGTTGGTCGCCGACCTCAACTTTGTTAGGAAGTGAAGCTATCAAGCACCTTGCTCTGGTTGTCTTTCCAGGCACCTAGCATTGGGAAACGTAAGCAGCACTTACCGTATTGTTGGCGAGAAAGCGCACAATCCGCTCATAGGGCGTCGACGTTCTTGCCCCAAACCCGGTATCCCGAACTCCATTTTCAACCACTTCCTTCTCCTGACCCACAAACGCATTGAATCCGACCATACCTACACTCAAGCTCCGTTCCAATGCACCAACCACATGTAATCGTAGAGGTGTAGAGATGAGTGGAGATTCGAGCAGATCCATCAATGCGTGTTGACTATGGAAACAGGAGATGCTAGAGGCGGAAGTGGATTGGAGGAGACGAGTGGCCAGTGCCTCGCATGTCGTAGAAAGCAGGATACCGACCAACTCGATTCCGACGCGAAGATGACGTAGAATATCCACAGAATCGGGTTGCCGAAGAGCACTATCCAGCTGGAGACCGGTACGAGCCCAGAAAATCAGGCAGTTTGAAGCGACTGCAATAAAAGAAATGAACGATGCTTCGACCTCTTCAGGTAAACAATTCAAAGCGTACAGGAATTAAGCATTTAAGAAACTTGTGATTATCTGGACCCTAGAGTTTCCATTGGCAACTTAGTCACTAACTTACCAGTGACTACAGAGGAAATAAAGCTGAGACAGGAGCCTAAAAATTTCGCTGCAAAAGGGTTCTCAAGATAAAAATTAAGATTTCTAATACATTTCCAGACAACACAGAGCACCTAAAATAAAAAGCAGTTTGATAGTAATAATTGTGCAGAAACATTTAGGTGCTGTTCGAATGTAGACAGGTTCTCTTATGAAAGGGGGCAGGCATTTGATTCCGGAGTCAGGGTAAAACCGAGCCTACCTGATTGTCTGTCCAAAAGAACGAGCGTTATGGAAAATTTCACTAGCACTCTGATCCCACTTCAATCACCCCTTCAATGATGCAATGAATGGGGTAAAAAATAACATCAGTCAATAAGAAAAACGTGATGCGAGCAAAATTAGGCGCTGATAATACGATTAGGCATAACAAAATCATTTAACCATTCATCAAGGGTGACCCATAAAAGACTGAATTACACAGGCCAATAGACTAATTATACAGCAAACCTATTCAGTTTCCAAAATCTACTGCCACCACAAGGCGCCACTTTAAGCATGGCACAAACTCACAATTATCATTCTTGTAGCATTTTTTTGTTTATGGAACAAAAAAACCAACCATAAACCTGTGGGTGCAAGTGATGCATACTTCAGGAGTCAGGAGCAAGCGGTAGAGTGGTACAATGAGGGATGATCGCCTACGAACATGTTAGTCAGCAACAGAAAATTACATCTCATCACAAATCACATTGACATTTGCAAATTCCTTCTGTAGCATGAACGGACAAATGCAAAAAAAATATCCCTTCAGAACCCTTTCCTTTCTACTCTTTACTTTCGGCTTTTGAGACTCGCTGAATTGATATAGATGTGAGTGAATCGACCCTAGTAAGCATCATTAAAAGTTAGCACACTAATCTCGAACTACTCTAATTAAGGGCATACATTCCTTCATTACTGTAAGCATCAAGTCGCTTGCACAAAATTAAGTAACTTATAAACATGCATCTTCTTCTACCAAACCAGAAGTTCATTTATCCTTCTGGGATGGTCACTGCCTCGGCAATGATAAGACGCAAATTAAATGCAACTTGATCTACTTTGTCATTTGATTCCCCATCATCATTCAATGCGTACCGCCCTCAGAAATAAGTCGACATATGATGTCAGCATTTGTCATTTGTCCCCGCAAAATTCACCAACACATGTTCAGAACTCACGTTCGTATGTTTCCGGTCTATAAAGAGATAGAAAGGCCAAGCTCGAGGGCAAGGTATGAATTAGCTCCTCCAAACTGTTCAACCATCTGAAGGGAGGAAATAATGGACAGAAGTAGCAAAAATGAGGATATTAATACCATCTCCAATTAGCCACTAACTCAGCCCCTAATTTGTCTGCCTCAATGCCGAACTTGTTACATGTCCTGAGAAGAAGATCAGAGGCTTGTTTTGAAGCGCTTCTATCTGATAGTGGTGGAGCCAGCAAGTAAGAATAAGGAGGGATTGCATCTTCCCCTCTCCCCTCATCTTCAAGATCCGACGGATGGGTTGAAAGAAGCCACTTGTGCACCTAAGCGGATCAGCAATGGAACTTAGTGATATTGCATCTCACCTCAAAAAGCGTTAAAGTTGGACTGGGAAGTCTTTGCCGCTTCACTCCAGGAAGAGATTCATCAGGGAGGTCGACTATGGCAAAAGGATCAAATCGCCAATGACTAGGCTTCAAAAGAGGATCGTCAGGATCTAAAATTTGAACTTTCGCGGTGGAATCCTAAAAAAGGAGTGTTTCGAAGATTTTGTGAACTAAAGCAAAAAAGAGCAGAGGAAATCAACTTACGGATTCTGTCTCTTCGTTGTCAAAATGAAGCTTATCAGTGGATGACAGAACGTCGCTATTTTTTTCCTGAAAATAGTGGATTAACCAATTTCATGTACATTGTACTAAAGGGACAGACTAGCGTCCATCAGAATGCAAATTTAAAGCAGCCGAAAAAGTTTACCTGATCCCCGTAATCCTCAGTATCAGGAGGTGCTTCATTTGAGGTCTTAGTGGACACTTCCTCCGAGACCTGCGATACATCTTGTTCATTGATCTTGGTTGAATTTAAAACGGGAGGCTTGTTCGAAGCTGGCAATGCACCGGTATGGGTGGACCAATTTTGAGAGCTCTGAACCTGCGTTATTTGTGGCGAAGCTGCCTGAATATTTCCCACAGAGCCTAGAACCGATAAGACAGGAAATGCAGGACCGCCAGAGACTAGAGGGGGGGGAGGAACTGAAAAATTTGGCATGGCTATTCCTGATTGCTGGGGAGGTAGAAGGCAGGGCATTCCGAAAACAGCCACAGTTATAGTAGAATAGTTCCCACGTAAAAGAAGAATATTTGTAGTTACAGGCTGTGCTAGCGGAACACAGCATATTCCATTGGACTCATCATACTCGTACCTAAACAGTTGGGAGAGTTCGTAATCACGTACTCAGATATCTGGAAAAGAGTTGACGCAAGGTTATCATTGTAACAGTAAAATTTTACATTGAACAAAGCCGGATTAGTCGTCCTACACAAATAGCAATGGCTTGCGTAAGACCTACCCGATAACAGCTTCATCTGAAAGATTGCTCTCGACAACAGAACCAAAAGGTACTATCCGGATTTCAGATATAGTAACGAAATTAGAAAACCGAATGTAATTCAGTTGATTCTCGAAGTAAGAATAAAAATGGCTTACTTTGCATTGCTCGTCAATGCTAAAGGTGTCAAAGAAGAGCAAAAAGGAGTCACTCATTTCGCAACAATGCTCACACCCTCTATGCCATCTAGGCTAAACTGGGCATGTAATGAATAACCAATCATATATGTACCTTGCTTACAATTGAAAGGAACAATGTCTATTAAAGAACACCCATAAAAGTTCCTAATGCACATATACTTTAGCTTAACACTGCAAATTCTGCCTTGAAAAAGCACTGTAAGATATGCCACCATGTATGTACTAAATTTTCCAGTCATGAACTGTCATCCTTGAACTCACAAATCCTTTAACATTTTAACATTTTTAGTTCCAGCATGTCTATACTGTGTAATTTTGATGTCACAAAATCTGTAATTCAGTCGGACCACCGGGGGCATTAGTTTACATTAAGCAACCAAATAATTCCTCTAGGAGTTAAACTCAGAAAGCGGCGCCGAACTTCATTTCTCTACCACAAAATTGTTTAACTGTGATTCTTGTCCTAAAGCCATTTTAAGTTTCATGATACCCTTTGTAACGCCCGTAGACCCTTTATTAGATGGAGGAAGGCATTACTTAGGGTCGAACACTAATTTTCAGGAAGTAAAGTTTTGGTGTTAGGTTTGATTCGAAGGCCAGCCGACGCACACAAGACTAAGATGAATGTCAAACTGACCACCAGTAGTACACTAGTAGTAAGCTAGTGCTCTCTCTTCGTAGCACCTACCGCGGTGTCCATCATGCTGCAACCAATTATCAATCAACACTAGACTAAAGGAATGTACTCGGTTTTCGCAGTAACTTCAAGTGGATCCGCAGCCACGATTGGGCTTAAGGCCGGAATAAGAGAGCCTTCTGGTGCACTCCAATTGTGTCTAGGGCCAAGCAATGAAACACGGGTCGGAGACAGTTTCATGAAAAGGAAAAGCCGATTCAAACGCATTTCTACTGGATGAGAGCCCAGCATAATGTCAACGACATCTGAAACAAACTTTTCGAGGCGGTTCACAGAGGTATTGCTCCAATTAGTATATTGCCAATTAAAGACGGAAAAGTGGTAATTGGTAAAACTAGACGCCTTTCTTAGCAGTTTCTTCCACACCATGTGCTCTTCCTTGACATCGCAGAAGTTTGCCAAAAACAGTGGAAAGCTGGACGTACGTCGTAACGAAACCGAATTTGCCCTTCGTGGCAATTAGCGTCAAATCCGGAAACTTTCCATTAGGTAGAAGGCAATAAGTAGGATTGAATATTTGCGTTCATGGGAAACTTGAAGTGCGACTACCTGGTGTTTGAAGGTTACTTTGGTATCAGTTTTCGGCTTCTCCTATTTGAATGCATGCATTCGGCCAATATAATGCTTCCATCTACCTGGTGAAAAGCCTCAGGGTGCTACAGACTAGGTTTTGGTTTAGTTCGAAGGCCGGCCCACGCAATCAAGCGTAAGTTGCATACCAAGGTGACTGCCAGTCGTACGATTATTCGAATTTACAAAATATTATGTTCTTTTTTATTGTATGATCTTGATGGCTGACGTTGATTTCAAGGGAGACGGTTCGGAGTTGATTCAGTACCTTCCCCCTGTGCAAACCAAATTAAATAATAATCCTGATTATCAGAAACTTTTTACGGTGTCTTGAGACTTCCCTTAGGACAATGGAAGACATTATACTTGGCAAAAGCAGCTTCAGGCAAGAACTTGTACTGTTGGTGCAGTCCAAGTGTCACCGCAACCACCATAGTACCCATTGCCGATATCGACAGTCAGACCAGGTATCACAACCGGTTTCTGCGCTGCTTAAATAGGAGGAAACATACCACATGAGTTGAGTACATGTATTCAGAATAAAAAATTTACGCCAGTGAAAACAGGCATCACATAAATGACTCCCAATTTTGGGCCGAAACGTTATCCAAACAACACAACTTGTTATTTCACTGAGCACTACCCATCTGTTACCAGTCATATGTTTGTCAGAATGCAGCCAAACCGTTTACAAATAAAAATTGGAGCAACTGCTAAACGCGCAAACCGATGTCTTGAAATGTCCTCTACATGGCACTTATCTAAGGCATGCACCAAAATTGAGCACTTCCAGAGTTGTTTGAACGCCTCTGATTTTCAAAATTTCCTTAACCAAGATAAGCTTCTCATGGTGTACGAATCCAACGTGACAAAAATTTTTAGTCCGATTGGCATTGTGATAAAAATAAATTATGCTTAACTCGACCTGGAATAGGCCCAAGCTACGTAACTTCCCCCGACCGTGAAATAGCGTAGGAATCAGCAGCTCATGATTAACGCACTTAATAATGTACCGATATTGCACAGCATGTTTGCTGGAGGCACTACCACTCCGCTTAACGGGTGAAATGGTTCGAGTCGCCCACACCGTAGTGCCCAATTTGTGCTTGGAATGATGCAAAGGCAATTAGCAAACGTACTCACAATCAAACCACTGTTGTGAACGTTCCTACTTTGGCACGCGCTTGCTCACCACAGAGACCCAGAAACCCACCAACCTTGCGATTTTCACGGTAGTTGGAAAGACACTGCTCCGGGTCAAGAAAACAAACGCAGCCACACTGTAGCGTGTACGCTGCTCGATTCTACAAAAAACTCAATAAGTAAACTTGCTTCTAACACTTCCAATCACAGCCGTGCGTAATTTCGTGCATACATGTGTGTTGTGCAGAGGTGAGTACGTAACCAATAAAAAGAGCTGCTAAAGAAAGACTGGAAATCTATTGACTGCCGCCATGCTCCGGAGTCATCAGCATCTCCGTGTTCACTCCCACACAAACTCCATCGTTGGCAAATAGCGACGTCCAGGAGGATTGCTGCTGCTGCTGCTGTTGTTGCGTGGAGATGGCGGTGGTGGATGTCTGTGTCTGAACGTTGTTGAACCACTGCTCCAAGTCGCCTGCATCGCATACCGTCTGCGTTTGCATATGTGCGAAGCTCTCCGCCGGTGGCCAGTAGCAGTTGCCTGAATTACTCGCATCGAAGTTGGTCAAATCGAAGGTGGTCTCTACGGCCACTGAGTTGGCCGATTGCCCATCTGGTCGGTGCAGGCTGCGCCAGTCACTGCTGTAAGGCGAGGTACTTGAGCCTATGGAAGTAGAGAGGAAGGGAGGAGAATGAAGGTGCCGTACGAAATGCCTCACCTCTCAGCATATTTGCCACCAGGATTACATGCAGGAGACAAATCCAGGAGGAGGAGTTGAAAAGATCGGTACAATACCGCATTGGAATTACAAGAATCGTGACTGTCGTACAGCGTTAAACCTGAAGAGAGCGTTTGGATTAATAATAGGTTTGATATCCTCGTTCACAGTCGCCTAGGCATTTGGTCTATTTCAAAGCAAGACTGTTGCCGAAGCCTTAGTTACGGTAAGAAAATGTTGATGGAACAATGGTGGCTAAACATGCCTCGACCAATCAAGTGCACAGCCAGTCACAATAAATTGGGTTCTTTTTCACAAAAGAATGTCGAGAAAATGCTGGCTCATTTTTTGTGTTATTAGGCCTGTATGTGGATTTGAGAGCAAAAGGGCAAGATCGCCCTCATTTTGAAGACCAAATGGATGGATAATGCAAGATTAGAGGAGTCACATGCACGCTGGAAAGGAAGGTAAAAGGTGCAGCATTTACTCAGAAATTCGCATCACCGACTGCGGACCCAGTAAAGAAAATAGGTAGTGTTATCAATGGCGTGTTTTACAGGCATTTCGAGCCAAACGTCAATGTTCATGTTCCATACTGAGAAAAGACGAGCAAATTACCTGATTCAATCATAATTCCAAGAGCTCTGCAGGTCGATGTCTAAAATAGTCCACAAATAGCATGCATCTTTTGCAAGGCCTCGTCGATTCCATGTAACAGCTTGTAAACGTGCAATGTAAAGCCCAAAATGTCTAAACATAACAACAAGATCGTAAAGCAGAAGGCAATAGAAGATCGAGTGAATACCTGTGAGCAGCGTAAAACCGCATTGGCATTTAACTTTCAACAGTGTTAATGTGATACTAAATAAACTTCATTTGGGAATTTCGAATATCATAAAACCAAGAGATACAAGACGATAAGTCACAAGATATGCAGAGAGGACGGTTATTCAGGCCAAATATCGAAATTGTTATTACTTTTGGTGTGGAAATAATGTGGCAGCACGAGGTTAATAATAACAAGCATCAATTATTCAAATGGAGGTCTAGAACTCAGTGAAATACGATTCTGAGGAGCAGACAGTCCCCTTGGACGCAAACAAGATCCAAGCGCTACCTGACATTTTGTACTCACTTTGCACTCTTACATGCCGTCTACCACAAGAGGAAAGGGAGAGTAAGACACAACGGTGTGATTGGTGTTTGCTTCAACTATTTGTGGCAGTCAAATAACTTTTTGCGAGCAACCCAAATTAGACGGCCGAATAATTTAGCACACAAAAAACCACTATTTCGGTTGACTTTAGGCTATTTCGGGATCCAAGCTGAGAGGAGGAGTAGTGAAAGCAAGAAGTGCGTTAATCGAAACCGGAGCTACTGACCTATTGGAACGGAGAAGTGGGATGACGAAGTCTGTTGGACTACTGACTACTGTTATTCTAACGTTATTTCAATGCGCCCAAAAAATGCTAAGAGAATGTCGGTGTTGTGATTGATGTGCACCTAGGCTGGCGCTTCTCAAGCAAATTCACAATGGGCACTTACTGCTATGAATGGGTGTGAACAGCCTCATTGAACGATTCACACAAAGACGAGTCTAAGTGAAACAAAATGCATGTTATCTTACATTATGTCCAAGGAAAAACTGTCAACAGAAGAGAAGGCGATTATCAAACGCCTTGCATGAGGGCAAATAATAGCTTCAGATTTGAAGGCACCCCATTAAGAGTTTGCACACACAAGCGCATGCGCGTGTCGGGTCACAACAAGCAGTGGTAGTGCATGCTTCAACGACGAGGAGGTGGGTTAAACCTACCCGCTGGCCACGGCTAAGTGTTGATGACTAACTCAATTTGCATGCAGTCACGATGTTGTGTGGTATACCTTGCACGCATCCACTTTTGTGGGGTGGCATGAAGATTAGGTTCACATAGCTCAACCAGGGGCTATAGTAGTTTACTCCCTTAACATTCCTTCATAACTTTTATTAAAGGGGCATTCAGTGATAAGGTTAACAATAACTACTGTTTGAACAATTTTCGAGATGAAGCTACTAGAATTGAGCCAAAGGTCAGCAGAAAACATTTTAAAGGGGAACTGTATTGTGAAAGAAGCTAAATAGACTACTACTACTAGTAATGTTTTACTTGGTAGACGATACAGACTTGACCTATTCCGCCCATCTCAACCAAGGATGATGTTATGAAGGAGAGCCATCGTGGCAAACATTACAAGAGCGAGATAGATAATCGCGTTCAATGCGAAAAAAAATTGCCATGTTTGTCGCAGTTCATGCTGCTGCACAGTCATGATATCAGACGTATTGGTGCCACAAAGAGGTTGGTGAGAAGCATACAATTAAAAGCCATAATGCCATCTGTGCAATGTCAAACACATTGGAAACATGAAAGGAGCCAATGCTGATAGACAGAGAGATAGGTATCTGTACAAGTTATCAAAGTTTCTCAGCCAAAGAAGAAGTAAAGAACGATAACCAATGTTAAGATTGTTATTTCACAATTTCGATGCACAAAGGGTGAAAGGCCGCAGTAAATAAATCAGATTAGTAATTAAGCTAGAGGGTCATGAAAATAATAGCGAAAGCTGTTCCACTAGGGGCGCAAAGTGCGGTCAAGAATCCAGAGCAGCGTAACAGAGAGGTAGAAAAACCAGCAACACACAGTATGGCATGGAAACCCAGCGAGTTAAGGTAATTTCTCCGCACAGGTTGTGCATAAGTTGCTGTTTTACATAGTGATATCCTTACTATATTTTGAATGGCCCTATAGCCCCATACGACTCAAGGCAAGACAGACTGAGAGAAACGCATAATATGCTAATAATCGCATAAGTACGAGTTAAGTGAATTTGGAGGAGCTGAAGTGGAGGCTTCTCAAAAGAAGGCAAAAGACTCACCTTCTGGTCATGCGAGAAAACATTAAACATGTGAAATCGGACTAGTAACAACAGCACACGTATCACATGCTCTCAAAAGCGGATAAGATTTTTGGAGTTGGATGGCTAACAGGAATGGAAGGTTTTAAAAGGATTTACGCTGACCATAATGCGGCCTTCCGAAGCAAGACAGGAAGTCATTTCGATCAAAATCATGTCACGAACAATAGTGGTAGATCTAAAGAGGTCCTAACTTCATATTGAAGACAAACCTACGGCTAAGAGCATCTTCAAATGCGGCTTCGGCACGCGCTGGACTGAAGACAATCAAGGAAGTAAGGGAGAACGCGCAGAACGCCTGAGTGATGTACACAAACAAATTGTGTAAATTGATGAGAGCGAAGTGAAATTAATTTGGTAAATAGAGGGATGTTCGTTGTTATCTACATAACATGCGCAATTGAAGACGAACCTGGTAACGTTGCACCTACGATCTACTATCACAAAAGACTAGGCAAGCAAGAAAGAACACCTACCGATTGTGCTCAATGCTTTGGAATCGAAGGGGATAAGGAGATGAAGAGGAGGAAACTAGACAACAGTAAAACTTACCATGAGCTGCAAAGGCGTCATAGCACCCGCTCTCAGAGGGTCCAGAAGGGAGGTAGAGAGGTGCTCCTGTACAAGACGACACAGTGGTGGTTGGGATAGCAGTGGTCTGCTGGAAAGCGTGATGTTGCCCCTGTGATTGTGGCAGCTGTTGCGAGTGATAGGTGGTCATGGTGCCATTAGAATTCATTTCAGGGTATTGGAGTTCGATGGAATGGCCCGGTGACATGTAGGTGCTGCTGTGAGATATGTCAGGCAAGACTAAATGAGAAAAAGGTAATTTCAATGCACATGTTGGAAATATAAATTATTATATGTTTAGCTGTTTTGGCACGAACAACCATTAGGAAATCCGATAGAATTACGTTGTCAGTAACTTTTAGGCACTAACCAAAATCGAATTTATGTATTTTTGCCACAAACGCGATACAGTCTAAGCTGGTCAGAAGTCAGGTGATAATTTAGGGAACCTTGGCGGTTCAAATAGGAAAAGTAGTGGTAGTTAAGAAAATCTGAAGCCTCCAGACATTTAAATCTTTAGATGAAATAAGGGGACCAGTTTGTTATTTAGAACTGAACAACTAGCCCTCAGACTAGAATTACGGAAAGGGGTCAAAATCCAATGCTCTGCCACATCAGCATTATGTAGGTGTGGTGTGCAATAAACTAACTAAGAAACACTAATAGCCAAAACATGCTTAGAGGTTTTGACAGATTAAAACTAAACCAGTTCTTTGAAGAAATGCAAAACTTAAAGAGAAGAAAGCTGAAGCTGCAAGAAGCTAACATTCCGACGATCGTTCATCAAGAAATAACTTTGAACTATGAACTTGGAGGAATTCAAGCATTCAAAGCTGGAGACTTCGGCGTAGTGCTTTAAAGACTCAAAACACTCAAATCAGGAGGAGAAGCATTCACTCGGTAAAGCCTAGCCGGCTTGCAGAAAACAGCAACAACAACAACAGCATTCTGATGCAACTTGGCGAATTGAAAGCAGAATTTACAGCTCCAGAACAAAATGAAGCTAAGGTAGAATGAATGGTACAAAGAAGTTTCCGCTGCTTGATTAAGTGGAAAACTCACTTGTGTGCCCCTATTAAGGCAAGCTACAGGTCAACAGAGGGACGCGACGTGAATCAAGCAGTGGTTACTTCTCCCACACCTACTTAGCCACTTATAAAGCAAATTTCCGTTTACACAGACACAAGGAGCAAGGTATCATAAGAAATCTGGCCCAAAATGACAGTTAAAATGTTGGGAACATGACCCCGTGAGTGACCCTATTGCTCAAGGATAGAATTCACACAACGGCGTGTGACTTTCATATCTTCACAGTTCTCCCATCACCTCAGTGATCGCGGAGAAATCATATCACGGGACCAGCTGTACAACCCAGTACAGATATTGGTGAAATAAACCCCGAGATCTGGGACAAGGATAAAGGTCCATAGAATGCACCGAATAACCTTAGTAGGATATTGAAATTACTTGAAGTCTTTGCGATTAATCTCGGCGACGTAAGTAATGCTAGCTTCGCCCGTACCTCAATCTTTCCTTCAACGTAATTACTATTTTAGGGGTCTCAAACACTTCAAAAAATGCCTCGTCAATAAAACACAGACTAAAGTCAAACGACTGCAGACGGTTTCGACCATAACAATACGTAAGAGCAGATTACACAACTAAGCAGAGGGTAATCCATTGAAATGAATAAGGGATAAGAAATTGTAGTGAGAAATCGAGGACTGTCGCACGAGAGCCTCTTGCTATACCTCCTTCGCAAATCAGAAAAAATTGAAAGGATGGAGTATGAGTTAAAAAGCTGTTTGCTAGCGGAACTAAAGAGAAATGACAAAACGAATGGTAAAAATACAACTAAAAATTGCTGAAGAGAAATTCTAAAATTGAGAATGCAGACTTACAGGTGGGCGGGGGCGGGGAGTTTCCAACTGACATTTGCGTCGTTACAAGACGGCAGTCGGGTGATGAGGTGGCGGTGTAGGAGTCACGAGTCACCTGGCTGTTGTAAAATACCACCAAGTCGGTCTGCTGCTCAGTTACTGCTACTGTTGATGCAGGCACCGAACAATGGGGAGGTACATTGACCTCTGTCTGAGTGTGAGCATGTGACAAGCGAAGGGTTGCTGTCCCAACATCCACTAGAGGCAAGAAGGTCGGACCACCTTCACCTCCACCATTCTCCCTGGCATCAGTGCTGTTAGGAAAATTGAAAGAGGGAGGACGTCGAGACTAGAAGCAAAAGACAGCTTTTATTAGACATTTAGCCTCTCCAGGTATTCGACGTAAGAATGAGCAGATGAACTGCATCATTGAGTACACGATTACAATAGGACAGGGAACAGTATCGTATCTTGTTATAAGTAGTGGAAGTGTCTATTAAAGCTCTAAAGTTGCAATGTCTGGCGCATAGATAGGTGACAATTAACTGAGGGTTTTGAGTACATCTCTAAACTGTTAAAATGCCAGCCTTCTTTTGAACCACGTAGAAGAGTTGGTGTTTGTACCATCCAAACAATTTTTTTTCATCTCGAAATAACTTCCTAAAAGCGATTCAAAGATATTCAAACGCTTTTCCAATTAGATCGACAAAGTTGTGACATTGTTATCAGAGTTTTCTAAATGAGAAACCCCACCTCCGGACTGTTGGGTTGTATCGCTGGCCCAAGCCAACCAGTGGCCGGAGGGGCGGAAGAGGAAGTAGAGACAACAGGTGGAAGAACAGTGAGATTGCTTCGCAGTTGAGCGATCACCTCGCCCACAAGAGAGGCGGCAGAGGCGGTAGCAGCCGAGACAGAGGCCTGGTCGACACCTACGCCTAAAGGAAGAATGAGCAGCGGAAGAATGGCCAGTTTGGTTGATGTCTGTGCCTCACGCTGGTCACTTTCTGAAGCAGCGGTAGCAGATTCCATCGGCAAGTTTATTGATGATTGCTGCTTCGCCACTGAAGTGGTTCGCAATGCTGGCGTTCTGGGAAAGAGGTCAGAAAGCTTAATTAGACCGTCAGACATGGTATGGATGATGATGCCCTAAGATATCTTTCCTTATAAGTTCAGTGAGAAGCGAGAGTGAAACTGTACTAGTCACGTTGCTCCTAGTATCACAAGCGTCATAGTTCCAGAAACAGCAATATTGATACAGCACGAAGAGAAAGGTCGCATGAGGGAATTAAAGCCCAAAGTTTTCTCCGCTTTGCCTAACAAAAAAATCCAGTTTTTTTTAATTCTAAAATGCATCTCACAATTAAGCGCATTCGACTGATACGATCAAAGTTTGTCAGATATGAAACTCGTGGCGTCAATACCGCACTTCAAAACGGATAGCGTCAGTGTTGAGCTAGTGATTCCCAGCACCACCATGATTTTAGCTAATCCTTCTATAGAATCTTTTCAAAGAGTAGATGCTTTTGTCGGACTTAAAAATACGGTAAAGGCATTTACGTTGAAGCGTATTCTTCAAGATCGAAAGAAATATGGTTACCTGGATAACCTCCAAAGGACAGCTGAAAACTATACGTAAATCAACAACTATTTATTTGTTCGTATAACGGCCAAAAATAAGGTGATAGAGCCGACGTTGGTGGGTTACTTTAAAAGTAACCCTCCTTGTCCATCACTCAAGTCATGAGGTAATAAGCTATGACGCTCAATGGCTACATGATTGCAACTTCACGCAGTAAGTTGGTTGGTGTAAAATCAGAAGAACAGGACAGTATGCAAGTTTAGCAAACGCATTTAGTTCGCAAGGGTCAATGTAGACCACTGTGACAAGAAAACGTCATTCCGTCCCATGAGCTGTTTAAAGGAACATCCTCCAAGTACGCATAAGTCTCATCTCAAAATAGGTGTCTCAGTGACATGAGTTCCCAGCCCCGCCTATGGTCGTCCAGCCATTCTAGCATCACATATATTGTCGATATGTCTTATTACGACCACAGAGAGACTCAGGGAGCTACATAAAACGAATACAGAGATTTCATCAACATTAGACCATTAGGCAGTAGCTTGGGCATGCATATGCAGTAGCTGTAACAAAAGCTTGCAATTGCCAAAGAGATATAGGTGTTTCCTCTGTGTGATATGTCAATAGAAAACGAGTTTTCGGTGAACAAGCAATTGAGAATAATTCAAACCAGATAGGAAAAGTATATTCATTGGCAAGAAATCAAGTCAATCAAAAACCGATTTTTTTTCTTAAATTATTGACGGCACTTTCACGTTAACTGCAACAAGAAAGCGACTACTATGTCTTTAAGCGTTTATGTGCAGTTAAGGGTAACGGTCAGGAACCTATGAGGTTAGTGCGATTCTCAATAAAAATGCGCATACCTTACTCAACGAAAAACTGCCTTCATGATCTAACCGACAGTTTGCGTCGATGAAGGACATTGACATTCGGGTATTCAAATAACCAGAAATTCAAAATTTGACCGGCCTGATAGAAGCACACGTTTCCCATCAAGGTAGTCAATTTGCTAAGTTGACTTTTGAAGACCGTTTCTAGGCTTAAAAACTGTGGAAATGGACGCTGTTGGTGATAGACTACTAAACGGCCACCATAGACTTGAGCATCTGGCTTCTTAAAGAAAAGATGATTATTCAACTACTAAGTGAACTCAAACAATCTTCACATCTTTTAGCAGGCAAGACCAAGTCCAGATGAACGCAGTTATAAACAAAGTAGACAAAATCCATAGCCCCTTATAATCTAATTAGTAAAAACATTTAAAATGCTTTTAAGATTGATACAGTGGAACCGAATGGAATTATCTGCAACCGATGCTCCCCATGTTTCAGTTAAGGCCTTTACGCAGTTACGGATTTGTAATCGTGCGAATTTAGGTAATACCTTGATTTTGCTCGGTTAAATTTGTCATGACTCCAAGTAATATCCCGTCTGATCGTCATCAAGAACAACTGAATGTGATGGCTCCATGTTCTAGACGTGTAAAGTTTAAAAACAACGTGAGATGCTTACGCGTGACGATACAGCAAAAATAGTTAATAAGAAATTATGTACAACCACTGTGGGAAAAACGCCACTTCGAAAACTTTTAAAAGCTAGCTCTTTTGTCACTATGTAAGTGAAAAAATTCACTGAAAGTAGCGTCAAACCCTTAGAAACCCAGTGGAGTACCTTAGGAGATGTGCACCTTATATACCATATTCAGATGTGCTCACTAGGTACAAGGTGGACACACCATCTATTACATGCAAAATTCAAACACAATCTAAGGACAAAAATACCAAAAATGTGACAATATAAATGAATTGGTAAAGGCTAACGACTGCACATCTTGTGGGAGCCAAACATAGTAAAAGATCAAGATCCCGCTCCAAAAGCCTGTCCTATTTTGTTGAAAACTTGAACTACTCCTGATCAAAATATAAAAGCAAAATAAAATGTAAGGGAAAAAATACAAAAAAAGTGTAAAACAAAATTTGACCAAAACGTAACGATGAAATATCCTGTTCTGTAGTGTTGTCTGTAGAGCACGAAGGAAACGATCATTCGATCAACCGGAACAATTTCATTACCCCAACTAGTTCTGTCAAATGTTAAAACCAACTGAACCACTTCAAACTGATAGGCAAACAGGAGCTAGAGGCTCTGAGTAACTTGAAAATTTTCCTTCCATCACATGTACTTCAATCGATCCTGCATTTAAACTAGGGATGGCAAATGAAGTTTTCGTGCGACAATAAGTGAGAAAAGCTCAAATTCAACGTGTCAAAAACACCTCCTGTCGGAAAATTCAAGTTTTATGGTAATCAATTTGTGAATCATTTCCTCTTCACGAACGAAGCCCTTTGCAATGCGACTCCTTTAACATGGGGAGCTTAAAGTAAATTCGCAACTAAAAAATAAACGTTTCTGTTATGGAGTTAAGCTATTCCGCCATTGTGACAATTGACGTTCATAATCTGTATTCGCTTAGCAGCCATCCTCAAACTAGTGCAATAACAAACCTCATTCTAACATCATGTCCAGAGCGGCGCGCATGCTGGTTGAGAAATTTCTTGGCTTTGTATTTCCGCCCACAAACTGGACACTCGAAATGCGTCCCGCAGGACTTCACATGATAGGCTTGCGCACTGGGTGTGGAAAATCGTTGACTGCAGGTAGGACATTGGAAGGTTTTCTTCATGTGAACCAGCTGGTAATGCTAAAGGGAAATAGGATTAAGATTGACCATTTCACCCCATGGGAGAGGACGTTGAGAGCCATGCTTACCTGTTTCAAATGCCAGAACTTTGAAAATCCAACGCCCGACGACTTGGTATATTTACAGGCGGGAGCGGGACAATGGAAGACGTCATATATGTCTGTTTTCTTCCGCAGCAAAAAGGCAATGTCTTTGGCATCCTAAAGAAGCATAAAGTTCCATTGGAAAAATATAGAAAGACCAACATTTATAAGGCCATGAGTTTTGATAAAGTGGGCACGGAGATTGGATTGCGTTTTGACTCGCAGACCGCAGATATCACAGTTATAGAAAGCCGATGGTATTGATTGCAGTTCCTCTTTGGGTGGGGTGATATGACGGATTCTTGAATTTGCAGTGGTGTTGGTTACGTCATTCTGAGACATGACGGCTTGGACTCATGAATATCAAGGTTGGAGCTTATTGCCGGTGAAGGGGACCTGAAGCATCACCACCATCAAAAGCATTTGAATGAGACAAGCCAACCAACATAAGGAAACGGTGGTGCCAAAGTTATAAGACTGGAGTATTTTAAGACTTAGGTAGCATCCCTTCAATTAGAACGACAGCAAAGACATTAAGTCAGAGTGAATGAAGAATAAGCGCTTGAAGCAACTAGATTACCCAACCAACTGAAATAAATGAAAGTGCTGTGCCTATAGGTAATTAATACGGCTAGACATAAGTCTATTTCGAAAATGGTTTGCAACACGACCTACGATACAATTGAACGAACCGAGTGGTGCGAATACTACTGATCGCGACCATTAACCAATGATAAGATGGTCCATAGGGCATCATCTGATATGATTAACATTTTTATTAATGTGCAAGAAAACTTATTACAATGCATAAGTACACCTAAAAAGAGGCACAACTAATTTTTAGCACAGGAGTTGAGGATGTGTTTACGCAAATGGATATACTTTACCAAGTCGCTCGTTTTACGAATATGCAGATCAATCGCTTCATAAAACACGAGGCAGTAAACAGCAAACCAATTAGATTTTCCCTTAATGTTCAGGCACCATTACCTTTACCCACACAGCGAGGATTATTTTAATGCTTGCATAGCAAAATTCCTACGCGATATAGAGCATTTTAAGTGTAGCACTCTGATACTTCTCACTATATAGACGAAGGTTTTGGATGTAATACTTTGTTTATGTGACTATCTGACGTTTGGCGGTCACCTTAGAAATTATCTGGCCTCTGTACACGTGGGCTGGCCTTCGGGCCGTGCTTAGGCCCACTTTGCCCTGTCGTCTTCCGAATATATGTATTCATCCTCACTTATGCCTTCTACTACCCTATGAGAAGACTCAGGATGCTACACTGGCGGCAGCGATGGGATAAGCTAGGCAAAAGAGGTCCTACGATAGACAGAGTCGAAAAAGCATCTTCAAAGAGGGCGATTTGGTGAATTATATAGACCACTTATCCGCCGGGAACCCATCGGAAATTCTATCACCCCTGGAGCAAGGAACCCTATCAGATAATCAAAGTCCTGTCGCCCACAAATTATCTCATTCGGAATGCAGAGATCGCTACTCGGCCTCAAACACTACATCGTAACAAGATTAGGCCATATGCGGTCCGCCCCCAGTAGGTTACGAAGACGAAGTCTATATGGTATCAGAAAAGAGCATCCGTCCAATGGAAGCCCATTGGTCAGCAACGAGAACGGTGCTTAAAAGAGAGGCGAGAACCAATTGTGAAAGCGAACCACGTGCATGAAGCCAGCGAGGAGTCTCTCTCCAATTAATATCACCTACTCGCCTCACCTGCATTCCATTCCCCATCTTTCCTGATAAAAAATGCCCAATAAATCAACCGCAAACAACTGTCTCTTGAAGTATGAGGTTTAGGGACCAGGGGGTAGACAGGCAGCTCTCACATTGGACTTTAGCTTTCCCGAAGGTCAGCTCACGCGTATACGAACAAGGTGAATGCAGTACTTTAATCATGGAGCCAACTGACGTTTGGTGGTTACTATGATATTCGTCCGACC
>UYWX01020306.1:0-106728 GCA_900622495.1 Hydatigera taeniaeformis | reverse complement strand
CCCCCCCCCTCCCAGAAAACGTGTATTCAGCCCAAATTAATGCCTTGTATTAAGTGATGGAAAGTTCTAAAGAGCCACAATGGTGGTAACAAAATGCGAGAACGACTTCTTTTAACAACTTCCATACTACTGTCCACCGTCGTGGTACGTCCACAGTGCAGCGGAAGTGCTTACACACTAGGCAGGAGACTCCCTATATCTTTTACAACAGAAGGGTTAGGAATGATATCTGCATTTGGCTTCACCACATCTCCGTGTTCCATTTACATCTGAAGTAGTACTACAGTAAAAATCTGGAAGCTTTCACCGAATTTCTACTTATTCGGATCTCCTTACGTACAAACCAATGTTTTAACGTCATCAGGTGGTCACACAACCACGTATTTGGGCCAAGACTTTCCCTTAGAAAGAATGGGGCCTAAGTAGAGCTAAAATACATAAAATCAAAAAGGAAGAGAGAAATGTGTTTTGCTTAAGTTAAAGGCTAGCCCACATGCACAGAAACAAGAAAACATCAAAAGTCACCGCCAGCCATACAAGTGGTCGCATGAACCAAATAGTACACATTATTCCTAGACTTACGACCAGACATTTGAATTCATGATTACACATTTTGTCTATACGAATACATGATGACTGGCGGTGACTGTAAGAGCTGTCTACCTACCCTCCTGCCCTTGAATACCGGACCTCAAGAGAGAGTTGATTGCAGATTATTTATTTGGTGTTTGTTATAGGAAGAATGGGGATTGGGCTGCAGATGGGATGAATAGGAGATATCACTTAGGGAGAGACTCCTCACCGTCCTCGCGCACGTAACTCGCGTTCCCAATTGGTTCCCGCCCTCTCCTATAAAAGTCCACTTATACAAACTAGCATATATTACAGTGATTTTGTCATTCGCTTTACCTTATTAGCTTGGGCTGGCCTTCGAGCCATGCTAAAGTCCATTTTCCGCTTATTCTAGAATACCTCTAATCAGCTCAGCTTATTGTCTTAGTTAACTAACGCAAAGTCACAGAGCACTACATGGTGAGCAAAAATTTAAAATAAGCGTGTGTAAGTTGGCCTCTATGGGGAGAGGTGGGAAAACGATTTAATTGCGAATCAAGTTCGTGAGTATCGTGAAGAGACGTTCTTAGGATGACATTGACTTTCCGTCTCATCATTTCTCTTCCCTCATTTCCTTTCATTAAACAAACTCTCTCCTGAAGTTTTAGCTTCAGGGGTCTGAGGGTAGGCAGGCAGGTCCTACACATTTGTTAAGGCATCATCAAGAATATTGGGTCTTGTAAACCCGTGAATTCGTAAACTAGCTCAAACAGATTTCCATAATCTTTAGGCGTAATTAAAAAACTTCCATTTTCGTGCCTATAACTGCACTTACATCATAAGACCTTCATAAGTGGTCAAAGGACGAGGAACACTTAAACGTAATGCGAGTACTTTTAGTTGTGCCGACAAAATATAGGTTTCCGACATGCTCAAAATTCATTTCACCCTACTAAGTTGATATGACCACTCTAGTGACTTTATTCGGATAGCACGTCCGAAGGTCACGCTAAGAATCACATTTGTTTTGGTGGGCGGGGTTCCTCAATTTGCGCATGGGACGTTTATTCTTAATTTCTTATTGTATCATCTGTGTTGCACATTCTACCTCCAGTGGAAACGACCTTATTTTTATGCTATTTAAATTGTGGCTGAGTCCTCCTCCGCTAGTGGCTGAAGGTCATTTTGTAACCTACACCGGTTTGTCATTTTGTCGGCTTTAGGACATTCTGTATTTTTTCAATGGCACTCATGGAATCGATTATGCAACCACATTTTGGCACTTTTCACTACTACTGCTCCCTCTGCCTCTTTGTCGACGATATTTCCACCCTATTTCAGACATGACAAGTGAACCAAGGAATTTGGTGGCGCACACAAACTGTGTTCAACCGTGCATTAAGAAAATATGCGATGACCTGATTTCTCGTCTAAAAGGCTCAAAAAATAGGTAGTTTGCTGACGTTCTGTTTATGCTCGATATTTAGACCGATGGACGAATTTGAGTTTTCTTCCCTAAATCATTCTCTAACCTCCGTTAAAGACGCAATTTCTTCTGAAGAACTTTTGATACTTGTCGATGCAATTCTAGGGGGTGGTATGACAGGTTTAGTAAAGAATTGGTCCTATCTTTTAATAGCATCTTCGGAAAGGCTTAAGCTTGTTTCATCCATTCTTCCGTGTATCGAAAAGTTGTCATGTATGGAAAAAGAGATCCTTATCCAGAAGATATACAGGCATCTTAGCGCTTCAGCACGTGAGATCATGCGTGCTGTAGATACCGGTCAAAACCATGGAGTCGCCTCTTGTCCGCAGATCGTGATAGTATTTAACATACTTGCCTCTGTTCTGCAAATTCAGTGCCCAAGCAGGGTTAATGAACTTCATGACATTCATGCTTATATTCGTGCCGTCGTAGAATTTCTGCAAAGTAGAGGTACGTTCCTAAATTTTCTTCCAATATTTTGGCTTTATTTTAACAGCGGCTCGCCTTTCATCGGAGTATTTGGAATCAGCGCTTCGTTTCCTTCTTGCACTGTGCAAATGTTCTGGCGGCTCATTTTCCTGGTTGTCTCAGTTCACACTAGAGTCTACAGACGGTCTTCCTTTTTCGCTTTTCCTCATCACAATTGAAGTTGAACTGAAACTCGGATTGCCGACTCATCTAGAAGGATATTTAGAGGTGTGCAATGCATACCTTATTTCTATTTATCCTTTGCTTTTGGTAAACAACGGGATCTTAGCTTCTCTTCCTCGTGGATGTTCTAGATAAAGTCGACCGATGCCAATGTGACACAAGTCTGCTTAGAGTTGTTGTCGTTACTGATTGCTGAGATTGCTGAATCTGATCTTGAATCAGAAAACACTGTAAGTTCCTTTTCTGAGCCGCTCCTAGATTGATTTTGACATCAATGCGTTAGAAGACAAGCTTGTAAGCTTTGTATTTTATTTAGGCAGATAACAGCATCATGGCCTTCGTTTCTGATGAAATGCTATCCTCCATGTTGAAGCGACTCATTGGATTGGGAGAATTGATGGCCACATCCTTGACCTTAGAGTGCAACTCAGCGCTCACCGATACTACGTCGGATTCCACTTCGTCCAAAATCGCCTACCCAAATCCACTCATCTTGGACGTTCTTGCCGTTTATCTACAGTGGAGCCTGCATGTTTACAAAAACCGCTTTTTGGCTGTCGGCGGTACAAGTGAATGCGCCGCGGCTTTCGATGAGACCTGTTTCCAGCCAACTTATTCATCCCCCTCGAAAGCGTATGATGAGTTGGCGAAAAGCTTTCAAACGAACGTTTGGGCTCCTCTGCAACCCCTGTTACGAAGTATCATGTGAGTCGGATTGGCAGCTTTGGTTAACGTTGGCAAAGGCTCGCTGAAACGTACGATAATACGGTTCCAAAGAGGAATGGACACTCATACTTAAAACATCATTGTAGTTTTCTCTGTGACTAGGGATCTGTTTTGTTGTTAAAAAAATGAAAATCATGGATTCATTTTTGGTTGGATGTGGCAGTTAGTGTGGCTTCACTGAATCTCACATTTGTTGATATAAGTGAATGATGCGAAACGCTTCTCCCCCCATTCAGGCTCATTGATTAGAGAAGGTGGATGAAGACCCGGCGTGTTGATCAAGCTTAGCAATATCTGGTTTTCTTTTTGTGCTTGTTTTCCTCTCGTTGTTCTGAAAACATCTATCTGGAGATTACAATCTCTTTGCTGCCCTTGAGTGCGAAAAATTTGGCAAAATTTTGTCGTATGCCATGTTCCAACCTCTCATCAATCCCAATGGGGCAACGGGATAGAGAATAGCTGAAACGTTTGTTACGCAAATGGAACTTCATCGGCTTCCCTTGGGTTATATTGGGATGTGCTTCAAACTGTGAAAACTATCTGTTGCATCATTTATTAAATGAAGAATGAGGAAGTCATACAAATTCGTTTGGTTACATCATCCTTCTACTAGGAGTACCTAATTATTTAAAGGGGATGAAGACTCTGCCAGGATAAAATTAGCCCTTTCAAAAAACTCTCCTGATGTGGTCGAGGCATCGTTTGGTCGCCTTCTCGTTCACTTAGTATTTAAATTCCAGAGCAAGGGATTATTAGTATGAGCCGTGTTTTTGTGCTTCTTTCCTTCAGACCAGAGGTGTTTCGTCTGACTAATCTTGATAAAACGCCAAAATCAGTGACTCTCTGTCGTAAACACATCCTCCGTTTGGCAAGACTCTTTCCTGCGGTTGTTGTGAGCAGTTTCGATACCGGCTTTATGCTATCCTTGCTGGCCAACCATCATGCTGATGACGCGGTGATTTTTAAGGTACTCAGCTATTCTACGAATGTTCCAAATGGTAAAGTTGCCTTATCCTACGTATTCTGGTTTTCTAAGATCATATTTTTCCCAATATGGTTGCTTTATTTACCATTACCGTGTTGGGATTCGTCGCCTGCACCACTTATTTACATGCACTGGGTAAGTGTTAACAGAAACGACTGGTGAACCTGTGGGCAACTTAACTCTCCATCGACAGACAAGTGTTTATGCAAAAGGGTTATTGTAGCTGAGAGTCCCATCGCCTCTCTGCTCTTTAAGCGTGTTTGTGCGTTTGAGCGTCTAGTGGAAAAGACCCACAGGTTCCTTACCCCGTGGGCGAGATTAATGCTCAGTTCGACTTGAGAAATCTACAAAAACAGTGATGACCTGACATAGAAGAGGTTAGCCTCTTTTTCCACTGAATAACCGTTTTCCACGTCCAGTTTCATCTACTTTCTTTGCTATAGAGCCCCATTGGAATTAGCTACCTTCGGGACATTTGCAACCTCCTGGAAATCTCACAAATGGGTTGTGGCATAAATGAGTCAAAAGAGGGTGATGCTTCCATCAACGCCATCGGTAGGCTCACTTCCATTCTCGGCCTTGCAGCCGCAGGATCTGCGATTCTAGACGGATTCAAAACTGAGGTTGATGGACAGCTCTGTGATAAATGCAAAGTTTCGGCGCAGACTCGGTTAGCGGAGGCCTTTTGCGATGTCATGGTTATACTTCGCATTCTTATCGTCAATGTATGGCTGGTTGAATTTACTCTCCGGCTTAGACCGTCCCGGCTCTTTGATCCTGGTAAGAAATGCCCCCGTATCATGTTTGTCGTAACTAGTCAAAAATGCCGCTAAGCGGCGGTGATGCATTTCTAGATCAAGAAGTTGTAATCCAGATTTTGGGTGGACCTATTGTTTCTTAACAAATTCACTCCAGTCTGCCCACCATAAGATCGGTACTTTCGAAGTTATGGTATTGATAACCAAGCCCTTTTACTTCTGCCACGTAAACCCTGTTTTAGTACCCAGCTTATTTTTAACTGAGACCTCCAATTGCAGCTGGTTTTGTTTTGTTTAAGTTGCAGGCACCCACGCTGTTTCTTCCAGATTTTGAGCTTGTTGAAAGACTTATCTTGAGCAGGTAGATTCTTGTCATTTCCGCAATTCTTTCTGATCCACTTGTTTCTTTGCTTTGAGTCGTCCCTGCTGTGCCAGGAGAGGAGGAGGCATATGTGTCGAAGTGGATATCAGAAGCGGCGCTAACAGTTCTCCGTCGACTAGCAAAGCTGGAACCATCTTTCCTTTTAGATTGGAATTTTTTCCACTACCAGGATCGTGCTCTACGTGGCTTCTACACATCGTGCACGCTGCGTAGCTCTGCAGAAGCTGTTCTACACTGTTGGTTGCTTTTTTGTTTTTATTCTGAAAAGTGGAAAGCTCGTATTTGAAGTTTTTGAAAATTGTGTGCTTGCTTCCACGACGCCAGTGACATTCAGCGCCCCTTTTAAGCTTCGAAATGTTTTGGAATCCTGTGAGAGACCTGTGTCGAGGTTTAAAGTTTTTTTAGACTAGTTTTTGGCGCTCCAGTATCATGGTACTGGTTTACGTGGTTGAAATTTCCAATTCCCTATCAGCGTTGCTTCGGTCAATTTATAAGTCCCATCGTTCTCGAATAGGAGATTGTAGGGAGTTACTTTCCTGCTTTTCATACCAGTCTCCTAGATCACTTAACAAATTATGGAAATGGTGATGTCGTGGTGCTTACCACACCAAGCATAATTTTCATCGTAAAGAGGTTCCACGAATTCATTCGACTGTCTTCTGCAAGATTTCTGCACTGTTAACTTCTGACTCGGGGTTAACTTCTCTCGTTCACAGTTTTGCGTTAAGCTCACTGTCAGTTTCTCATTACGTCAGTAAGAAGGAATTGCTCTTGTTTGCTTACATTGCTTCACCTTTTCTTGCAGGTTGTCGCAACATCTGTTCTTATTCCCCTGTCTTTCGGACAGCTTGGCAGCGCAAGTACACGGAGGTGGCATCGGAAATCGTCTCACTTTATGAAGACTCTGTAACGGTATCCTTTGAGTAAATATCTGCGATCCTGCGTCTGATGTGTCCAGCTTTATCGAAAATACCAAAACGATTGTTTTGGTGGAATTATGGGTTTCCTTGTTGAGTGATTGAATACTATTAAGAACATTTGGCATATGGAACGAATTCGGTTGAGAACAAGTCATTCCATAAATGTTCAAGTACTCTAGCTTACTTACCTCTTGGGATGATTCGATTCCAACCGTCCAAGTTAGATCTCACTTGAGCGCGTAGGTGGAAGTTGCTGTTCAGGTGAATGCAGCTGATTATCACAAGACAGAGTCACTATTACATGTTCGAGGTGTTACAGTGGAGTATCGGTTAACCTCTGGGACCACGGACTTCACTCATCGGAGCTTATCCCGCTCCTCAATTTTATTGAAACTCGGTTGACTATAAGGCGGTCAAAACGAGAGTGGTCTACTTTTCTCACTCTTCAGAAAATTGCAAAACAATGTATGTGAATCTTAACGACTTCTTCAAAGCTTTTGTTTCTGCGGAATCATTGAGATACATGGTTAAATGTGAGCTGGAATTTTCGGGATCTTCATATTTGTTTTTCTCATTGGTGTAGTTTCTTCGGATTTAGTCTTCTCTTTGCTTCGTTCGAGGAGCTTTGTTTGTGTTAATGCAGTTGGGTAAATACGGATTCTTTCCCTAAACGGGATGTCGCACATTTTAAATTTATGTCTCCAGGTCTAGTATTTACCGTTTGAAACATGTTCTTACTACTACCGCCATTTATAATTTCAGTATCACAGTAGTCGAATCTGAGCTTCTCAAAAGCAAAACCCTGCGACTTCGCTCAAGATCTTCTTCCATTTTTATGGAAAGGTATGGAACTAGATAATTTACAGATCTTGTGGGTTGGAGCCGATTTAAGTCGTCAATTTTGAATCTTGAGCAATCGCCCAAACCACGAAAAGGGAAAGAAGGGGACGAGGTCGGTTTAATGGTGTGTGTATTTCAAGATGTTACGAAAAGCGCAGCACCACTCTGAGCAGGCAGCTGCTACTCCTTGAAATCCTCCAAGCACAGGCGTCCCACGAGAGGTACCACTTCAGGGGCGCATAATGTTGAACCTTCGACTATGTGGTCGGCATCAAGGTCGATAAGGCTATCCAAAGGGCTATTTGCAGGGGCGGAAACGATGGCGACATTGGCGATGGTGGAGCCAAAAGAGGTGCATGCGTCGAAAGCAATGTCTTCGTGATCGGACTTGGAATGCTGTGTGTTGTGACCGCACAGATCCACCTCTACTGCTCTGGCATCATCCAATGCGTTAGGAGTCTCGTCCAAGTCCGCAACTGCCGTCTCATCATCGTCCTCCACTTCTACACCATCTGAGCTCTCTGAGTTCTCTTGGCTCATCCTTTGTGCAACGATGTGAAAGAAGCATGCCCTTATCGTTTTTAGGCGGGAACTGATTCTTTTTCGCAGTTTAAGGACAAATAAATTAAATGATTCTCTTGAAACTCAACCACTACATACGTCGAATACCCACTCTTGCACGTACTCGACACCATTTTAAATACTTTGGTCTTAGAAATCGACATCGTATCACTTGTTGTCATTGCTTGAAATGTATGTTTGAGTCATTACCAAACGTCATTAGAAATCAACTAGGTACAGAGGTGAGTTGCAACTCCTACGAATCCTGTTGGCCGCTCCTAATCTCGTGTTAGGTCAGAAGTTCGATTTACCCGTAGTGGAAGTACTTATATCCGGCAGTTTCTTTTTAACAGTGCAGAAATACTTCTCCCTGATGGGTAAATCTCACATCAAATCACACTCACTGGACTTCCACTTTGGTCCGATTTTCCTCCTGCACCATTGCCTCCAACGTGACACTCGGTGGTGAGGGGGGGGGAGTAAATGCTCCAATTTTTTTCATTGCCTCCGAGATCACTCCCACTACCGGTCGTGTTGGCTGAAGATGGGAGTCCACATTGGATAAGGAGTAGCTGGTGGACGCAGTGGGAGCGAGGGCAGAGGCCGACTCAGCAGCAGTTGTGGAGGAAGCAGAGGAAGTAATTGAGGAAGTAGATGAGATCGTGGGAGAGACAGAGCGGCTGGCATTCCCATCCTTATCCTCTACTTCTCTTCTATAACCATTGTCGCTGCTTCGCCGAACTTTTGTGGAACTCTGATGTCCCAGCACTCCCTGTTGTCGCATGTGGTGAGATTGTTGGGTTGAAATCGTGGTAGCAAAAGGTGTGTGACCAGGACGTCCGACCCACCGTGATCGCCCGGTGCTAAAGACAGGCTGCTCACGACAAAGTGGTACTTGACGGGAGGACTGATGTCGGCGACGTCGTTGCTCCTCTTCTGTTTGGGTGTGAACTCCGCTGTCGCTATCTGATTTAGCGATACTGAGCTTCACTGTGCTCATTATGGTACCAATGGGAGTGTTGCCTGCTGATCTGCGATAATCAGATTTATTTGTATGTCTACAATTCAGAGAAGAAGTGGATACCACCATAGTTACTGAATAGGGGAGATGTTGTGCCGCAGGAACTAGTACTGATTAAGCACCACCGCCTTTTTGGTAGACCACAAAGTGAAGATCTCTGCTATAAGTCGATATTTTAGAAAATCAAAGGGAACAAACCTTACTACCAAACTGCTTCTTGTGAAAGAACAAGACATCCCTCATGCGACATTAACAGACCTTTTCATACAATCTATCAAACCATAGGAATAGTCGCAGTATTGTAGCGCAAAATCCAGAGCTTGCTACTTTAGGAAAATGAAAGCACGCAAAACAGAGAACACATTACTGGAGCAAAGCACTCTTAATATTGGTAAGGCATCAGGCTTGCTACATGTAATCACTTGAGTTGGGTAACACGCCTTTCCCGTATTGCTGGAAAATCCTAGACAGTTACTTGTTAATGATTTTTGGGTGGCCGCTCAAATCGTTCAAATCTAACACCGGTACAACGTTGGAGGGACTGACTTTCATTAAGTGATACGCTGTGGCCCCTAGCAGGCTTGACTAAATGCATTCCTCCCCCCTTTTTAAATAAGTAGATGTTGCCACTGGAGAAGCTAATTACCCACGACTAAACTACTCGACAGCACTCTAAAAATCGATCATAAAGTTTGATGGGAACCTTGAAAGTCCCTTGTTTCACTTAACCTCCTTAAATGTAACTCTGTCGATATTCTTTAGAAACATGTGTCGATTCCAACATTTCCTTTTCGATTCTGCCACGATGAAAACACTGTATCGGTAGTTGAGGTTGTGAAATGGAATTCATGCCCTACCATTCAACAGTTGCCATTAATAGAATCCCAGAAACGTTGAACATTGCCATGGGCTGAGCATGCGTGAATGAGGACGTAGAGAGATTATGTTTGCTCCCGACGCGCTACCATCCCATATAGAAGACCACAGAAAGTAAAGGCTTTAAAGTACGAGCTTTTGATTCTGCGACTTCGAGCACGGCTTGGAGCACATAACATTTTGTGAATTTAGATGACCAAGTGAACGAAGGTAGTAGCTACACGCATAAATGAAATACATATTTTACCTGTGGGGATTCCATTTTCCAATGTTACAGTGAACTCTAATACGCCCAAAGTCTGGAAACGAAAGTTCACTGGAGCTGTACACATCTCTGGTAGATGGATCGGTGTTATCTATGCATATACATGCAAAGGTAAAAAAACAAGTGGCCGGAGCGATTTCGCCCCATTCAGTGCACACTTATACACAAAATAACTTAATTTATTCCATTCGAATTGGTGGACCTAATGTTCAACATGTTCCACTTTATCATCTATTGTGAGATCAAGTAGCTCATGACAGCTAAACGGGCCAAAGAATTCGGAGAAGTCTGCGTCACATCTCATATGCTTGAAATCAAGCCCATCTCCACCGTGCCAAATGGAATTACAGTGGATTCTCATTATAACAGACTTTACAATGAATTAGGGAATTTCGTAACCAAGAAATATCCGAAAAAAATTCTCGAACAAATTTTGCTTAATTTCGCTGCCTTTAGTGCAAGTAAAAAGCATTATCATGTGCTTCAACACACGAAACGCAAAATAAAGCATGCAGTACCTCCTGACCACAAAAGTGATGACAAGTTGGACACACGAAAATTCTCTCGCCCCCAAGAAGACCCTTCACCAACTCCAAGTGATGCTATAACCTCCTTTTTGTTTTGCACGCGCATCTTCAGGAGATACCAATAAAAACGAATGGAGTCAAAAATTACTTAGTCGTCCTAATAAACTCCTCTTAATCCATTGAAGTCAGAAAGTTCTACAATTGATTTCACTGCTGAATTATATGGTAGCAATAGTTTACATTTTTATTCTCTGAGTATAGAACTACATAACCAGTGCCAATTCTGGGATGGCAACAAATTTGAATCATGGAGAAGCTTGGACCACGGTTTTTAAATGTGCTTACCTGCCGCCAGGCATCCCGGACTTCGCGGATTGGGTGCTAGACCGGCCCCCGCCATGCAAAAAGGTGGATGGCATCGGCATAATAGCCTCCTTAGTCCTTGGAGCTTGTGGAGTCCTCCGTGTAGGAGGATCTTTCCGATTTACTTTACGCTAAATTGTAGTGGAGAATAGTTTCTGGATGTATTAGAATATTTTTGAAATGAGATTTTGAGGAAAATATTGATAAATAAGGTATATCAGGAAACACGTAAACCTTTACGAACTCCAATACCTCGTCAAATTTGTCGACATGTCGTTTCGTTTTCTGAGTTGACCTTTGTGGGTTATACGTAGATATCGGTCTGCCCGATACCGTTCGATTGTGCGGTCGTGCTGAGGATGCTCTGCGCCAAGTCTCTACTTCTACACGAAGTAGTAAGCGATTGATTTTAGCAAGTCTTAACCATATATTCATGTGCCTATGGAATGCAAAATCGTCTGACCCGAATAAAAAAAATTGATACATTCTTAAGTTAAAAAACCTTAGCCTGTTAGCTTCACAAGTCAACGCCAGAATAAGCCTAGGCTTAAATACAATTTGTGTAGCAATAAAATTTGAAATTTATGTGGCGTACTTGCAAGACTACTTCTCTCCAAACTGCTTGTCGTCCTATGAAGCGATTTCGGTCTCTTCAAAGCATCCTGAGATTTAAAAGACCTCACGAAATGCTTTCGGAGAATCTCTGCACCAGAATCTGATGTAAATTTAGGAGGAACAATGTTTTCGGAGCCGCACACTTCAGCTCTATTAGCATTCGCCTTGGCTGCGGTTTTCTTTTGTTGAATAGAGGTGAAGGTCAGTCGTAGCCGCCTCAAACGACTCCAGAAGCCTCCTCCTCCGCCACCACCGCCGCAACCACCGAAGCCAGCACTACTGGATCTCATTTTTCTTCTGCTTGGATTCACTACCGACTGTGCTCGCCTTTAAAATTAAATTGAAGAATGAAAAGAGTCATTCCTTACTAGTTAGTTAGTCAGCTACCCAGATTATTATTTGCTCACCGATGTTTGATATCCGCTCCATCTCCAGTAGAGACGAGATCGAAGGCTGTGGTGGTGCTGTTGACGTCAACACTATCTGAGCAGTTATTGGAGTACACAGAATTGGCCTTGTTGAACCCACTACTTCCACCACTACCACCACCAGTCCCAAAATCATACTCCTCCTCTCCACCACCAGAGGTTGTGTCACGTGTCTCCACTTTGAGGTCAATCACATCACCACCGATCATCTCATCCAATTCTAACAACATCCCATGCAGTGCCTCCTCCGCCCTCTTCAGCGATTCTAGCCTTGGGAACCCCGGTGTTGATGCTATTGCTTGTGCTGGAGTCGCAGAGCGCCGAAGGCCTACGCGTGGACGTGGACGTATGATGGGAGGAATATTCTGTAGCCGCTCAATCTTCTCCGTGTATTGGATCATCTTCCTGACCAACAGAAGGTATCGAGGGAGACGTTGAACGGGAGCCAAGAGGTAAGTTGTGATGTCATTAAACTCGCAGGCAGGATGGGATTGTAACTGCTTGAGGTGTTTACGTAGACTGGTAGGACCGGCACGCATCTTGTTAAGCATTTGTATGGCACCGGAGAACTCAGAAAGGTACCGCGCGTAGAGTTTGAAGAAGGGCGCAGTCGACCAGAGCGGTGCGCTGCGATAGTAGAGGGTGGCGGCAGCAGTAGCTGTGGAGGAGGCGGAGCGAGAGTGTGAGTAGCAGGAGAGAGGCCGCTTCCCTTCAATCATTTCCAGGAGAACGCTAAATGGAGTTGTGTAGAAACAGCCAATATCATCAGTGACCTCATTATCGCCTCCACTGAAAATGCCTTGTTTGCAACGTGGATATTGATGGGGCTGAAAGTAGGGAGAGAGGAGAAGATCCTCACTCCAGGTGTCCTCAGAGTGACGAACCCCTTTGGTCGTGCGTTCAAAAGCGAGTTTCATGGCATCAAAAGACTCACGATGAAGATTACAGAGATCATCCACTGCCGCAGGAAAGAGTCGTCTAAATAGAGTTAACTCAAGTTAGATTTCGCAAAAGCAGAATGTGTAGGATTCTCTAGCTTCTTGAACTGGTCAATGAACTAAACATCGGTAAAAGCGCTTTGGTAGTTTACTTTTTATAATGTTCAGGAAAAATGGAAAATTGTAAGTAAAATCGGATTATCTAAGCCCATAGCTAAGTTTACCGAATACTCCTGCTTGAGGAGCTGTCCTAGAATTGCTTGACCATTCAGTAGGCAGTTTTTAAAGAGAAGAAATTGCAGTACGTACATGAACTTCTGCCTATCAATTCGCCAATTTGGTGCGAAGATTTCATCTCGAAGGACGAGGAATTGGGAGAGAATGTGGAGGTAAGAACTCTCTGTATTTACCAGCTCTTCTAGCACCATGAGGATCATCGATCGTGCCTGTCCCACCTCTATCCTTACTGCGAGAGTCTGGGGATTGCCTGCGGTATTGGAGCTGGCGACGTTTCCATGCCCAGAGACTGGATTACGAGTGCCTCGCACGCCACTAGCGGCGTTGCTACTGCCTTTGTTGTAGGGGATGCATGGATTGCCCACGCTGCTGGAGGACGAGGCTGAGGAGGAGGTGCCACCTGTCTGCACAGTCCAGAGTTGTCGCCTCACATATTTTGGAGGAAATTTTCCCATGCCTAGTAGGTGAATAGGCAAAATATGGAAATAATTCCTCTTATGCTTCATACAGAAATGAATTCACGAGAAAATTATTCGTGAAATCTTATCGTATTTTATTCAAACCTAAATGTATGAAACATTGCAAATCCACTATGGTGCGAATCCTATAAACACCTTGGTAAGGAGAGGTTAAGGTCATTTCTAATGTTTTACTTGATAGTGACTTTCATATCGCTCTGCTACTGGTTTCCTACTGGTTTCGTCATGACTGGAGTGTAAAGGAGCAATCGTGTTTCTCATGCCAATAAAGAGATGGCAATGTTGGTTAGATTTCTGTCAGACTCTTATCGGTAAGCTTACGGTGGAGGTCGCACCGATCCCTAGGGCTAATAATATGAATTAGACAATTCTCAGGTGGTTTTGCAGCGTTTTACTTCAACATACTCTCAACAAATCTACTTTCATATTCAGTACATTATAGAAACAACGCACCAAAAATGTTTGCACGGAACTTGATGAGAAACGGTGGAGCAAGCCTCATCACTGCGCCTTACTTTCGATGCTGATCTTAGGATTACAAATCTTGGGTATTTTTTTAACTTCAAGATTAACTTAAACTTTGTTTCCCATCGAGAGAAGCTTTTAGCCACTCTTCTTGTAGACTTCCAATAATTATTGAATTTCTAAACATGGCTTATAATTTTCCGAATAGAACACCAAAACCATTCCCTTAGTTTTTTTCTAATAAACACACATTTTGCTACAAGACTCGACTCCAAATGTTGACTAACCCAGTTTCAGAAGGTTTCTGAGAGATGAGTTCAAAAAGACCATGCACATTTTGTGCTATAATATGAGTAATTAGTGCTTTTGCTATTCTCCTGCGTATCAACGTGCAGCAAAATAGCTCAATAGTACTATTAAGGCTGCTTATAAAACATCGAAAACTGTAAAACTGTCACAGGTAGATTGGACTTTGGTTTCAGCAAAAATCGTTGCCTCCTCTTTGGCACATGCAGCTTCATGCAAAAAGTTTAAGATGGAACTTCCTTAAGACTGCATGCATGCATTATAAATTAACAATAACGACCAAGGAGTATGGATGCGAACTCCTATGGTCGATCCCATGGCCCTCCGACAGGAATCTTCCTTGAAATACAGAAAAAATTGACCTGAACCAAGCAATGGCCTAATTTGTCCACCATGCAGTAGATAAATTCCGTGCCCTAACGCATCAGGTTGCATGAGCTATACTGGCCTGAATTAAAGGATGAGCTATCAACAAAATTTAGTAAACTACGCTTCTTTACCTCCTTTCCTCATCTAGTCGATTGAACAAGGAGAGAGAAGATGAGGAGCTATTGTTGCCGTTTTTCTGTCAAGTAAAAGTAACATATGTTCCTACATAAATTACTCAATTGTTGTACTACTTAAAAAGGATGTGGGAGATGTAGAAGAAAAGGGGAGCAATACATTCGCAATACACGTATGCATATCTCTTCCCCACCGAAGGTCCATTTACAGAAATGAACTACGCAGAACGGATTCGAGTGGGATCCAAAATGATAAGCCGAATTAAGCTGCGTTTTTAAACGAAACATTAAAATAGAGTAATTGCAAATTTGATCACACATTAGCGGTGCAGCCTCATTCGCATACTGATTTGGAGCATGTGCGTATCTTCTCACATGTTAGTTTTATATGTTTTACCTATGAAATCACGCACTTCATACCTATTTTAATGAAGACAAAGCAATCTAAGTCTTGTGCGCTCATTGCTTCAATAATTCACAAATAGCGAGAAGGAACTACGTGTGCCAGTTTATAGTGCGGCATTGAAGAACTTCGGGATCCAATTACGCATATGCATGTATGCGTCAGGCACATCTGTGTGTGGAAAGGCACTGTTCGTAGTGTGTCAAAAGTAATTGTCTTTGCTAAAACAAGGAGTCATTCTGCAGTAGCTTTACGGCAGTGTAGCAGCTAGCCTGTTGGTTGAATATTTCTGAACGAGTCACGCCTGTAGGGACTCATTCACATGCGTTTTGTCATAGTACCGTAGACTCGTCATTGAGTAATGCAGCAAGGCATTTGGTAATTCTTATGTTCCTCTGTCCACATCTCTGACACTTCAGCGTAACATACCAGTGCGAAGAATGCGAAGAAAGGCCTGGTTTAAGGGTTATTTGCTTTATTTTGCTTTATCAAAGACAAGCATCGGTTGTGTCTGAGATCAGATCAGGAAAACTTTTACATTAAGCTAATATTTCATCCAGTCTGGGATTGCCAAAACTAACTTTTGAGTACTTTAGATAAATTATCGAGAAGTACCCGTTTAGGGGGTCATATCCAGTGCTTAAACAGCTTTACATTTTAGCTAAAAGGGCATTATAGCAACACTGGATACAAAAACACTTCTTGCTGCAGACTTTGGGCATGTATTACCATCTAAAATTCGATTTCCAACTGGCCTTCGCCATCTTACAATTAATCTGTTCAACCGTTTAGAGACACTGTCCTTAACTAGCAGCGATATACAGGCATGATTTTTGGATAGCTCACCAAACTCACATGAGTAATTATCGAATGGATCGGTGTCTGAATGGATCCTGGACAGTGTGGAAGTCTGCTGTTGTCGCTGCGACTGTGATTTGCCACCATCAGTGTCGCATGGCTCTGACTCATGCATCATCCGCATCATTAGGTTATGCACTCTCGGTCGCGGCATCACTGATGTAAGCTCGTCGTTCTGCTAGAGCGTAGCGCAAAGCAAAGGTCGGGGCATCAAAAAGGGGAATCTCATAAAGTTCCAAATGACATATTTCATTCATTTGACTTCTACATTGGCATTATGAAAACCGACTGGATAAAAGAGGATGTTCACTAAATGACCCCAATCCAATGTTAATATGTTTTGCATGAAAAAAATTCATCCCATCACAGCGAAAAATCCTAGCTAAATGACTCCATTTTGAAATCAAAAACTTTGCCTTACATTCCAAAAAATATTTAAAAGGCCAATACTTTGAGACTTGTCCTTTGAAAGAGCAATAAGCAGTATATAGCATACGCATGTGAGTCACCATCCCCTGCTAAAATCTCGCTCTGCAGCAAAAACTTTGGATAAAAAAATACGGTTAGAAAGGAAAAGAATTATGTTCATTTCTGAGAATAGTTTAATTTCTGAAAAGACCATTGTTTCCCATAAGCTAAAGGAACCGTAACGACCTGACTTTAGGTTATTTCGAAAGCTCTAGCGTTTGATGCGTTCGCAGGATGGAAAGCTTTGAATAGGATGCATACAGTATGCTTAGTCCTATCAAACTTTTTAATTTTATTTATCATTCCATTTACACACTTCATGACCCACTAAATCCACTGAAATTTTGTGTATGGGCTTGCAATTTAACTAAAGCGGGCTCACCTTGACATAATCACAAGTGTTTTTTGTGATCCCAGACTGAATGAAATCATTGTTTGGCGAATCAAACCTTGTTATAGTTCCAACAGAAACAGACCTTTGGCCCTGTCTACACGTTGGAAGTGGGGAAGCAGTATCTTAAGGAAAAAGAATGCTAATGATCAGGGAAATTACTTTTCATACTTTATACGACTGGAATGCAATCAGATCTGTTGTAATATGAGCCTTGCAAAGTAAAAGCCAAAATCTATCCATCCCATGTTAGAATCCGACCTACCTAGTTTCCATCGGAACAATAAAATCAGGAACACTGAACTCATTACTCTACACATTAGAATGCTCGGGAAAATTTTCAGCCAGTCTAGGAAATTGTGCAGCTTTTTATTGAACCAGTCAGAAAATCGCTAGGAAGTGGATTTTCAGGATAAATATTAGTTAAATGCGAGCATAAGTAAATAATGCAATCAGGTTAATTCAACCGGTAATTCGACCTTCATGGCTCTAAAAAAAGGGGGGAGAGAACTTTCACGGTGAAAGCGGTTTGTGAACAAAGGAAGAAATGTTTGTAAAGAATTAAATGCATAACGATCCTTCTACTTTGACTAACCAAGGCGTTATCAAAGGTAAGACAGCTCACCTGAAATAGAACCTGGCCCCTCAACTAGGGGCATCAAGGCGACGCTCTCCTTTTCAACTGGTGTTGGAGAGGTGTTCAGTGGGTAAACACCATCGACATGTTCCCTTATTTGTGTGTACTTCGATATACCTCGAGGGCAATGACCAGTAGCTCCTGCCTCATCAGATCTGGGCAATAAAAAAAAAGAAGGAAAAAACAGCATAAATGAATAAGAAGTTCCTAGGAGAGCAGAGCAAAAAAATTGTTACGAGAAGCTTTTGAAGAGGGAATGAAGTACACCATGTTCAAACTCAGCATATTTCTGATAAGCAAACCTTATCTTTTTAAGAATGCAAGCTTTGGTAAACATTTAAGTACTTGCGCCTTGCAGACGCCATCCATAAAGTCTAACGCAAGGAAGATCATTGGTAGAAAGATGCCAAATGTGTCTAGATATCAGTCACTGCAGGACCAGCAAAGTGATCAACAGCCTTCAAGTTCTGTGAATTGATTTCTTGCACAAAGATAAATTAAGATATGTTTGCTGAATGCGTTCTGCTACGATGGCGGAAGCCCTGAAATATGCAAAACGACTAGCAATTTGATTAAAGATTTTTTATACAACAATATCAGAGCTATGACATTTACAGCTGGATTGTTCTCATTAAAACTGAAAAATATTGTACATGATAAAATTCCATCCATAGAAAAGGCAAATAACCGTCTTATTAGACTTTTACACTGCCAATTAAATACAATCGGATGCAAAGATAAACACAATCGATGTCATCTACACGCGTATCTCTTGCAACCCTATATAAGCACGGGCAATAGGTAACAATACGAGCATATCCAAATAAGAGAGAACATACAGCAACAGTGTAGGCAACTTTATTATGTTTGACAGTAGGTATTAAATCAGTATATCAAAAAGAAACGGTTTGCAAATATGATGCGCTTAATATCGTTACAGCATTCATCTTAAAATAACTAGCCATCCAGCCCTTGATTAGATAATTAGGTAAGAGTAAAAGTAAAACATTTGCAGAAATTGTAGTGGGATTCGTGTAGGTGATTCGGAGATGCAAGCTAATCTACTATTAATCGGCATAATGAGTGCTACTTTACAAAACAACGATTGTAACTTCATCTCCCAACTCCAAAGAAAATCATGAAAACTTTGCACGTCTCACTTGACAGGTTCTAAGAATGTTGGTGAAAACTGATAAGTCGTCGGGTTTGTGTGTTCCAGCTTTGAGATTTTTGTCACAAATGGACCTCCTGAAAAGCGACTTTTACAAGTGACACAAAATAACGGGCCTTTCATTTGAATGTGCGGATTCTTACTTGGATCAAAAGAGTAAAGGTAACTCATTTGACTTTTCGCCTGTGATGACGCGCTCTGCTTCCGAATATCAGCATTGTGCTGTTCCACAAAATCAGGTACCTCAAAACTGGACAGGATGTTATTTCCCTTCAAATTTTGTTTAATTATGTTGCTGCTGAGGCCACTAAATCTTTGCCATAGCTGTTGATTAGACTGCTCCAAGCGTCTGACGGTCTCGAATAAAGTATCAATTTTGTTCTGAAATATGTAAAAGCAAAACTTAGCCTCACAAAAGCATATCACTCTTAATGAAAGTAAAAATTCAAGCACAGCACAATCGAAATTTCCGATGTTTCATATAAACCGTGAGAAGCAGAGTATTTAATTAAAATTAAATGAAAATACACTAGGTGTATACGTTAATTGAATCGAGACCAGATCTAATTGCGCTTGAAGTGGCGGCGACATTAGGTAGGTCACCAGAGTGTTTAGCCACGTGTTCCAAAAAAGAAACGTTCGAAGCCGTTGGTTGTAAGGTCTCTAAATGCGTAGTTGCTTGGAAAACACGACTGCTTAATTGGTCTCCATTAATTTTCCATCTTTGAGAAGGAGCCGTTTCGCCCCGAATTGTATTATATGGAACAAAATAAGTCCTGCATGTAAGTACAATATTTAAAAAGATTAGGTCGTAAACTAAATTATATTAAAGAATTCACTTTAAAACTACAGACCTGTAAATTATTTTTAAAAAATCTACAATCGCTACGCATAGAAACGACACAAGCCATAGGGCTTTACTATATCCTTAGAGATTTATGCTTAATGGAATATCAAAGGACGAAGGAGTTAACTTACATTGTGAAAAGCTTATCGGATTAGACCATAAATCTGTGCCCAGCTCACGAGAACACGAAACAAAATTCGAAAGTTTGCCTTTTATAATGATGCAAAGTACTACGATAATGACAAAATTTGATTAGTAACACAAAATTGGATAGTAGATTTTTTTTCACAGACTGCACGAAAAGTGAGGATTAATTTCGGCCAAAAGGCATTATTAAAAAACAAACTCAAATTATACAATTATTAGTGTTTACCAACCAAATGTTGAAGTACAGTAACCAAAGGACCAGGTACAGAAGCATAAATGGATAAATTTCATTCGGATTTTATAAAAAACCTTTGTAATGAGTTGCGGATCTTAAAATTTGCGGGCATCATTTAAATTTTAGTTCACCATCCATTCGTTGCCTTTGAATTGCCTGAAGACTTTTCATCAGGTGGAAGAAGACATTAAGCTAAGCTGACTGCATGCATCTTGGCTTGGCTCAAGATCAGCTCGAGCCTACAAGAGCAAGACGAATGCTAGAGTCATCGTCGGGATTGAGGTGGTCGCTTTAACAAAGTATAACATTGGCCCTCTTTCCTTGTGAACAGCATTTTAGGCTCTCCTCTTGGTACATCTCCCACGTCATCTATCATATGTCCTGCGCCACAAAGAAACCCGCGTATAACCAGCGTTCGCGATCTGTACTGTACTTGACCGTCTTAGCAACTTTGTGGTCAAGAATTACAATGGCGGAGTTCTGTTGATTACCAATTATGCCTACTACTAGAATTTGGTGCACTAGTCTAAAACAGATTTTTAACAAGGAAGGCGGAATTAAACACCATCCCTTATGTAAGGATATTTCGAGTTTCGTCGCCGATATTTATATGTGGATGTAGCTAGGAGATGGTTAACCTTTGTGTCACGTCATTTGTTAATTGCTTGTCTGTGTAACAAGTGGCAAGGTGGAGTCAAATGCAGGCATCACTCTCAACCCTGCTTTTGTGAATAATTTAGAGAATTTCCGTTCGAAGTATCTGCGCCCTTTGCGTTGTAGAAGTATATCATCTTAAAGAAAGTTGAGTAGATGGGGGGAAGGAGAGATTGGTCCTTGGCTTCGCCCAACGGCCATGTAACCTAAGCATTACAACTACGTCTTTTTACAGGACAGTATATAACGTCTGTACTTAGCGATAAACTGTACGAAACGAAACCTAAAATGGTTATGAATGGTCGTAAGAAGTTTTTTTGCGATGTTTTCTTCCCAAACAACATAAAAATTGGCATGTGTAATGCTTTGTTTATGAAACTACCTGGCGTTTGGCCGTTACTTTGGGATTGGTCTGGTCCTTGTACTCGCGGGGTGGTCTTCGGGCCACGTTCAGGTCCAGTTGTTTTGCCCTCTTTGAAATATGTGCATCCAGCTTAACTTACTGCCTTCTTCCATCCTATGGGAAGTCTCGGGTCAAACTAAAGTAGTCCTGAAGGGCAAGTACGAATGTTCACTGTCAAGGAATTATGGTGTATTCAGTCTCTCTTCATTAAAATCGAAATTCAAGTCATTATGGCCTCTCATAGCTATCAGTACCACCTAATACTTAGGCCCACAATTTAATCAATATCAAGGTTTTGATCCCATAAAATTACCGAGAACAATGCGTGAATTGCGATTACTTATAAGTGATGTCTAAAACGAGGGCTTAGATTACGCTTCGAATTTGAGAGGGGTTTTGTGATACCGTAATAGCTTAACACTCGGCTTTGATAAATACCGTGTTAGCATCTAGGTTACATTACCGCCCTTAGGGAGCATAGAAGATGCAGCAAACAAAGGATAAAACGAGGTAAAAAGCTTACCTCTCGGAATTTTTGTGATAAAAAGCCAACTTCTCCCACCGAGTTCCATTACCGGTAGTCCATTTGATCACTCTTATGCGATGACTAGGTAAAGCTATGCTGGTATTGTAATACGTAGAGCATAGTTTTGGGTCTCAGTTCCGGTGGAGGGCTGTTTTATGCCTTCCCATCGTGCTGTTACCGAGGTGGCCGTTTGGGCTGTTCCAACTCCTGTAATATATTGATAATGTCTGGTCATTATATTTTCGTTGATTTTGAGAAATGTCTCCCAGTGCTAGAATAGAGCTAATTTCGGAGCTAAAAATTGAACACCCACACATTATGTGGATTTGGCATAAGGTGTATTAGAAGAAGACAGAGCATCTTTGTCAGACTTAAAGAAGAATCTTTTACCCTAACTGTGTTTTCATCATATATAAAAGGTATTGAAGAAGCGTAGACACGTTCCACTACATAACTGGGTGTTTGAAATGTGCTTTGCAGATGATAGTCGGAAGTGTAGGAACTGCCTGCCTACCTACTCCCTGCTCTTGAACCTCGGACTTCAAGCGAGCGTAGATTGTATATTATTTATTTGGCGTTTGTTATTAGGAAGAATGGGGATAGGGCTGCAGATGGGATGAATAGGAGATATCAACTGGGGAGAGAATCCTCACCGTCCTCGTGCACGTAACTCGCATTCCCAACTGGTTCCCGCCCTCTCCTATAAAAGTCCACTTAAACAATCTAGCATATATTACGGGAAGTTCAACCTAACTAATTCCAAGGGTAGCTTGATGACATATCAAAAGTCAAAGTAAAAGTCTCCGCCTAGCTAGTAACCTCTTAGTGTACTTAATAAACCTTTGCATAGAATGCAGCATCTCAAGACTTCCTGGTCGGTATAAGAAGTCAGTAAGCGCAGCTTAATACATGTGATTTGAAGAGAACAGGACAACTGGGCCTGGGCATGGCCCATAGACCAGCCCACTTGTACAAGGGCTAGACAAATCCTAAAGTGACCGCCAAAAGTCAGATAGTTACATAAACAAAGCCTCACATAGCAAACCACATCCTATATAACCAGGAGGAAAGAGTGTGGAGAGAAGAAGGCTGTACTCTTTTGTTTATACGATCATTCGCATGATTACCACTTACCTTGGCACTTATCTCACCCTTGTGCTAACGTGCTGACCTTCGAACTAAGCGAAGATCCAACCTCCCTCTCTTATCCTAATATAGCCCAAGCCCAACCTAACCAAAATACATATCTGACATTTTTCGTGAAATGGATTGATTATAACCTATTTTTTAACTTCTCACGAGAGTGAGAGCTATGGTATAAGAGCAGGGGAGCGTCTACATCCACATCAGGACTGAGGTATAGTCATTCCGTCCTATCGCTATGACATTTACTTTTATAGTCCACCTATGATCTACAATTTCGGTCACAACAAATACTTTAGTGTATTACGCCTGAAATACATGTACCCAGGGCAACTTGATGCCTTCTTTTATCCAGCAGGAAGTAGCGCAGCTATGCAGAGTCACCACGCAAGCTGTAGAGTGCAAATTTTTACGGCAAAGGCCAAAGTCTTGATCTCACGCTAATCTTCAGCTAATTTTTTTAAAGGACCGGGATCATAAGAGATTTAATCAGAAAATTCAATTTTCCTGCTTGACGGGCATTTTATAACCTTGGCCAAGCCTTGCAGTATGACTACAAAGAGCATTATTTTTCGAGTTTACGTATGTATTTCAATTGTCCCCGTCATCATTTGTTATTTAGATTGACCATTCATTTATTTATAGATCTTGGGATAGTACTCGACCTTTCCCCACCTAATAAACCTTAAAAATTCCTTCATACTGTAAGTAAGGCAAACTGATCCTCGCTAATTGTGTCCTGAGTGTCACAGCATTTAGTCCAATTTAATCGCGCTTTAAAACTTTAACAGTCCTTCAAACCTCCCCTCTCATTGGTTCATGCTGCATTAATCCGGGTCTCTAGCCCACTGTTGCATCATATTAGGTGTTTTCGAAGCTGCCCCTCATGTAAGCGAATAGTATGGGAACAGTTGAAGAACGCTATCCTTATTAGTTTCCATAGCTTTAGCCAATTTTACTCTTATCTTTTTACAATTTATGTTTGATCACGTGACCTCATATTTATACTAAGATTGTGGCTTGTTTCATTGATGAGGCGTTCATAGGCTTATCGAATGGGTTTAATCAGCGGTTTGTCTTTGTTTCACACACTAATTTCCCTTGTACTTCCTTTCTCAAATGCATTTTTTGAAGATCTTCCCTCTACTAATGGTTTATTTGTTTCTTAATGTTAACTGTTTTCAAACCTTTTATTCTTTTGTCAGGGATAATGTCGCGTCTGGGGACATACTTTACGAATTTTGTGAAGACAGCACTTTATACTATCCACCCAAATAGGGTAGAGGAATATCCTTATGAACAATACGTAGCTGAATACTATGTGTAATTCTCTTGCCTTTTTAGCTTAATTTTGCTCCTAATTTAGATGTGAACATGTTTTAGAATTGTATAACTCATTCATTTTCTACAAAATTGCAAATTACTACGATATGGTATATGTACCTCCAGCAGCTTCTAGTGAAACACCCTCTCGAGAACGAAGAGTGTTCAGGTAGGCCATTAGACTTTACCTCCTTCATTTTCACACAAATTTTAGTCTATTCCGTTTCCAGGGCGACGTTGATGATGGCATTGCTACATTCAAGCACTTTGCCGAAGTTGTGCATAAAATGTCGAAAATCTGCGAATTTTATAAGGTCAAAGTGGATAAAACTTGGTTGGAGAAGGTTACGACAATGTGCAGGCGTCATCCTAAATGGACTTTTGCTCACATCGCCGCTTGCCTCAACTTCCCCGAAGCTCTCAATCATGATGATGTTGCGAAGTGAGTTTACTGGGAATCGCCCAGAAAATGACTTCGATTATCCAGACTCCTTATGTAATGCACTGGCGTAGCCAGCCATCATCATCACATGATGGCCTAGTTTTCAAACCTAATGCGAAATTCACGTGAGTATTTACGAGCCAATCCTATTCATTCATTAAACCAGCAAAATTTTTTTTCAGCCAATTTTCCACGAAGATAGCCTTACGGTAATCACACAAAGAGGCTGGAGGATGGGTAATTTGAGGGTTAATCTGAGATAGATTGGAAAGGTCCATCAAGCTATTTCTTTTTCAATCCACCACCAACAGATGGATAAACACGCCTGACAATGATACGGGTGAAACACCACTACACATTGCTTTAAAGATGGGCGGTATGAAGACAGTTCGGAAAATTCTCAGCCTGAAACAAACTCGACTGGATGCTTGTGACGCCGACGGCAAGACCGCCCTGCATGTCGCTGTGGAAAAAAATTCTATTGAGCTTCTTGAGGCAAGCCTGAATAGAATTTGTAATGACGTTGATGTTGGCTGTTTTGTGTCGCTTAAGCCATATGTGACCCTGTGCCCCGATTCCGCCAGTGCTAATCCAAATCACTTGCTCCCACTTCCTTGCATTGGTCATGGCCTGATTCAGACTGTGGTCAAATCTGTTAGTATTTTATCATTGTGCACCACGCCTTCTGAAAAGCATCGGAACGCTCTTGTTAAGGTTAATTAATCTTTACCTTCCTCGATCTTAGTGGCAGAAAATGCTTAATTCTATCGCTTTCCGCTCATCCTTCCTCTCATGATCTATTCAAGTACAATTTTCTAAGTCCATAAGCTTTGAAATTTGGAAGTGTTTACTTCTCGGTAAACGAGGTAGAGATTTTGCTTTTATAAGGTCGGTCTTTTCTGTGATAATTTTAAGGTAAATTTGTGTTCTCATAGTTTAGGCAGGTATTTAAATAGGAAAAGATCACCGTCCCAAACTAGTAATTTCAGACCGCCTCTTTGAGGTTGGAACCGGTCAGTCACCGATCGTACAGCACTCCTTTGTTTGTTCTATCGCGATAACGGATTACCATTTCGCCTTATGTACCACACTCTGTCTTCATTTCTTAAGATCAACATGAAAATCCCGTTGAGGACATCGAAGTAGAAGGCGCCCTTATCTTTACTATCAGGTAGTGTCGTCCACCGTCGGCTGATAAAAGCAAAACCAGCAAAGGCAAATCACACATCAATTATGCTTTTTCATAGACCTAGTCCCCAGGGTTAGCGCAGTTCTTTTAGTTATGCCCAATACTTTAAGTGAATAGGAACATGCCTTTTTATCTGAAGTTTTTCATTTGTATTTTCAAGCGAAATCACCCCACTTGCTGATAGAAAAAGTGTCCAGAAAGTCAAAAAATTTCGGCTCACTGGAACTCGTTGTGCAAGTACGCTTGGAAAAAAATAAATTGCTACGATATCCTTCAAACTTTTATTCAAGTCAGTTTTGGGAGCTCTTGATTTCAAATGTTTTAGTCGCATTTCTTCTAATATAGCATTAGCCAGTTTTATTAGCACAAAGTTAATGGTAAATAATATTGCGCCGTTGAAAGTTTGCGATTTCAACAGACTGGGATATTTCCCGTTCGCTGGCTGTCGTTTCTTACGATTTTTTCCTACTGCTTAAGTGCAGCTCTTTCTTGGATTTACATCAAAGACACAAAATTTCCCTGAAGCGAAGTATGGTTGGGGAAGGATTTCAATTTCGACTACTTCTCAATCTTTGTATTCCAAATTTAAGCTGTTTTGCCACATTGGTTGCACCAAGACTACCTGTGGTAGGGGTCATAGTGTTAAAGGCAGCTTCCATTTTAAATGAAATGTGGCTCAAGTCATGTTATTTTAATGTCCTCATCGAGCTCTGACATATTGAAGTTTCTTGTCCTATAATTCATATGCGGGCTGGTCAAACTGGCGTTTCGCAAAGTCGGTGGTGTCGCAAACATATCTATCACCATGTGTGTTGCACTTAAGTTTCCTGATTGTAGGGGATTTGATGTTGACGTTAAGTTTCCAACCCTGGCTAGTAGGCACTGAGGGCTGGAGCCATTTTTGACTTCACTGCTGTAGCCTCTTACCCTGTTTATCCTAACGAGATTGGGATTGTACTCCAATTTACTCCTACCGCATGGGCTCTGCTTTTTTACTACCCTGCATTGCTTTGAGTGAGTTTACTTGCGGTTAAGAGTGGGACAAATCTCTGGCCCTGGTCATGTTCCATGAGAAATCAGTGGTACTGGTATTATCAACGCTAAGACTCAAATTATCCGCTTAAGGATACATATACTGCGTTATAAATACTGACATGTCGCAAACACGAAGGTTATAGCCGATAGGAGCTGAAGGGCTCATTTAGCCAAATTTAACTTTCTGTTTGGCCACTTTGCTTGAATTCCCAGGATCGGTAAATCACACCGTTGTACGAGGCCAATTTGAGACGCTTTTTCGCATCAGTACGCTGTTCCATTCATTCTGTGACATCCAAAACGATCAGAATGCTGATTGATAGACGGTGTTGAATTCTTTCGGACCCAAAATCACTTATTTTTCTTCCTCCCTCTCTCTGTGCGTACGTACATGCGCTCCATCGCTCCTTACTACATGTTGTGGTTGAAGCACTGTGACCTTACCGACATTGACAGACGCATGAATGGTGATTGTCTTTTGCACACTTTTAAGACCGCTGAATCTTCCGCGGTTCATCTTATTTGTCCGTGTTCATTATGGCACCAAGTGCTGTTATTTTGGAGGGTAGTTCATGTAAAGTATTTTTCATTTGTGGGCTCTGTTTTTTCTGTGAGCATTGATTATGAACGTCATCACCGCGTTCATTACTATTTAGTAGACTGTCCCCTAAAGATTCATTTTTCTGCCAAATCTGAAAACAGGAGGAGTTAATAGTGACCACTGTGAAAGCTTAATGCATTAGTCGTGAAGCATCTGTAAATTAATGATAAAGTCTTACGCTATCAACACAAATCCTAGTTATCCTTGAAGTTAAAGTGGCAGGACGATCGAGTTGTTTATGCTTAGAAGTCGTGTTTTTGTGGCTTTTCTTTCTGGTGGCATTAGAAAAGGCATGTTCTTAGGTGTATGTTTAAAATTGTTAAGGATTTGTTGGCTTTTAAGTAGGAATCTATTAGATCTTTTATAGCGGTCCATCCAATGGCATACATGGTATAGTTGTACCAACTCGACACTTACGATTGTGAAAACAAACTAATTGAAGGGTGGAATCTGCACACATTCTTCTACATCCTTTTTCTTGGTTCCCACTGTGAGTCGACTTCGAAATCACGGGTGCCTGTGAATGGTCATGTTGTGCTTACCGTTCCCTCAAAACGACTCGTCTCCTGTGCAGTTTCACCAGTGCTTAGGTTTCGATTATCCAGAATGAAGCAACCGTTTAATGCGGCAAATGTTTTTGAAACGTCGATGTCTTGCTTCCGATCCTTTTATTGCTGCTTTGTGCCGATAGCCATCTTCATCCATAGGAAAAGTCCTTTACTTTATCCTGTTTGATGCAGATGAGACCATTGTTGTCTGGATTTACTCAGCACAATGTGTTGGCTAGAAGTAATGCGGGGATACACTCGCCACCCACTGCCACAACGGCACTCCCATTTGTTTCTGTGGCAAATTAAGTGAAGGATTATGGCTAGAATGCACTGTTTACGTCTACTTAATCCCTCATTCCCCAATATAAATGCCTGCACTGTAATTTCTACTGATTTCCTCCTTACCTAAGCACATCGTCTTCGATACATGGAGGATGGTATTTTTGATGACCGGCTGTGATCCCAACCACGGGGCTGGTATGCAACCATTTGCTAATTCATACGTGATTCAATACCATTAGCTCGTAGATGTGAAAGGTGAAATGTGTGATCGGCTAAGTGGTCAGCCGTTGCTATGACATACTTCAACCTTATGCGCTCTTGCTGTTGCCACTCGTGTGGGTGTGTTTTAACGGAATATCTTATAAATTCTTTACCGTAAGGCCTAAATTAACACACATTCTCCTTCATTAACGACACCTAACTCATTTCGCCTCACCCCTTTTCAGCGTATGTCCCTCTAGATTCGTTATTATTAGCTCAATGATGTGCCTCTTTACCTTCATCTTTGTTATATTCTTCGCAGCTTTCAAGATCCTTAATGACGTATAAATGGTCTACAAACTTGGTTTATTAAACGCTTTTCGTCCCTTATGTCGGTATGCTCGTTTTAAGTTGATCTACTCACTCTGGTTCCAAAGATTTGTTTAATTTCACATCTTGAATATCATAAGTGTCTAGACAACAATACTTTACACTGCATTGGTGCCATCCCGCCCCACTATCCATTAATCCATTCTTTAAATATGATTCCAATGTGTAGTTGTTGTATCTTCGTGACATTTTCTTCCCCACTTTCAGTGCCACCTAATTCTTTTGCCCCCCTATCTGGCTCAACAGTTTTAGCTCATCTTATTTTTCGCACCAAATCATTAATTCACTTACCTTATCTTACCACCGTAGGTAGGCTAATTAGAAAGCTACCAGTCCGCGTCCCCTCCGACCATCATCACTTTTCGAAGTTGAAATACTGAACTTTTGGAAAGGTCAAATTATCTTTGTTTGACATTTCAAGAGTTTTTTCACGCCATTAACAGTGTAAATTTGGTTAGGGTTCAATGTCACTTAATTTCTCAAATCTGCAGATCCTCTTAGACATCGAACCATCTACAATTGACGGTAGCTACTCGGTCATCCATTCCTTCCCTGTGTGCCAGACAACAGGCTTCAAGAACTCAAATCGCATTGACATCAACGCAACGAATGCTTTTGGCGAAACGTCGCTCTACTTGGCCGTCCGCGAGGCATCTGAGGCAGTGGTTGCGACGCTACTTCGAGCTGGCGCCAATCCAAGAGTTGGCACAGCTGACTACCTTCCAATCCACATCGCGGTTGAAAGAGATCGATCTTGGTAAGTTGCGGTGATTCTTAGCTTCAAAACACTTTGGCGTTTATGGGCAAAACCCATATTAATTAGTAAGAAAGTGGTATTACACGATGGCGATTCTTGCATCTTCGGGACGCCATGAAAAGTTCGGGAACGCATGGATCATCAAAATTGGGTAACTTTTAGAACGTTGAAGGCGCGAGCATATGAAAGGAATGATTAGCTCTGATCATAATTTGCAGGCCTTTAGAAGTACAAAGGAGAGAAAACTTGCGTGAATTCACCGGAACCCACTTGGCGGTAGTGAATTCCTCGTGCATGAAATTTCAGTTAACTTCGAGTGATGGGATTCGATGTCCTCTACTTTGTGGAAGTTACTTCTCGTCATCATTTTTGCTAGGGATTTAGAAGAGGTACTTCGACAAAATGCTTCGTTAGAGCTGAAGACTCAAAATAGGCTTCAGGAAGTAGGAAAAATCACCTATTTTAGGTGGGGAAGAGGGGGGACTGTGTCATCTTCTCCATGGTAATTGGGTAGTGGGGAGGTAGTTAGTTTACACCTGCATCACCTGGGAAGGAAAGTTACTGAGCGAATGCATTGCAACATCTGTTAGTCAGGTATATTGGCAACAACTAGCAGGATATAAATCCTAACTTGTTCTTTTCTTTCCTTTATAACCGTGTTCTTTTGACCGACAGCTGTGGTAATGAAAGTTCTTTATCTGCAACCGTCTATTTGATGAAAAATTTGCTCTTAGTAGCCCAGTCAATTCCTACCCCACACTTCCAAGAGTTGTTTTATTCTATTCTCAGATGTCTTTGTGCTGAATTGAGGATTAACTAAACTACATCTGTGAGCTGCCTTATCATTGTACCAGAAATATCTAGGCCTACTGCACTAGGTTCTATTTCCACTTATCATAACATTGGCGAAAGCACTCTTGAGGAAATTACGCAACTGCCTTGTGGAGTTGGGAGGAATTACTACCTCTTACTCAGCATTCCTCAAATGGTTTTTCTCAAAGTGATGCTCACCACCTCTTTCGGCCTTGGGACTGACATTTGACAATCACATGCGGAATAAGTTTCACGATTAATGAATGCGAAGGACGTAGGTAGAGAGACGGCTCCTGTTACTTCACTTGCTCTTTGAGACATTATGCATTAACAATGTAAGTAGGTGCGATTAATTTCAGAGGATGGGATTTTTCACCATTTACTTTTATCATAGTGTCTCTCTAACTTATTTATTTGTTTTACATTGATTGATAAAATTGTACGTTTATAGTTTGGGAATGGTTTGTTCCTTACAAACTCTTGCATCATTTCATCCCACTAGTTGAGATGTTTGGTTATCTCCTGTGCCTCTGTTTGGTTTATGAGGAAGATAATGCGCAGAAATAAAGCAGATGACGCTGAGTTGTTCGGTTCAAAGACCAATTGAATGTGAAAAGTACCGTCAGCGATTACATTGGTGAAATCCCCTCGAGTTTTTGGCTTTATTCTTAGCGGCTGTTAAAATTAGCAGCCTCAAGTAGCCACCAGAACATTAAGAGTCACAGGTATCTACTAAGCATGAATTAATTTGGAATTATTTAGTTTGGTTTTAGCTTGTTTTTGCTGCCCTCTGACATGGATTGGTAACTTATACCCCGTTTACCATTTAAAGATGCAAATAGAATGGGAGTTTAAACTGTCAAGGTCGGCACAAGGCCATAACCCTCTGATATCCGAGTAGAAATCCTTAATAGATCATTTTTTTATACAGTACTAAACCATTTGTAACCATTTATCTGGTCCAAGTCGCAAAATGCGGGACGATGTTCAGCAATAATGTACCCGCTCGTTACGTACCTACGCACTTGGAGATTTCCTTTTCGGATTTGCTGTTATAGATTCGTATAATTCTGAAAGCTTCTATGGAGACTAGTTCCCAAAATTACGGTCGTTTAATTCAACTGATTGTTCCGCACTGCCGAATTGAACTCCAGTCTTTAGACGTAAGTTGCATTTAACTGCACCTTAACTGTGTCATAGTGCCATTCCAATTAAGCGCTTGAGCTATGCTGAGGCGAAGATGGCCTACAAACGCATTCAAAGGAGGTAGAAGAAGCAGTATTCCTCCTCCGTTAGTGGTATTGGTCATTCACAATTACATTTCTGCGTGGAAAATGATGCAATTAAAATAGCATGAGATGGAGGAGTGGAGATAGGTGGGGCGGAAATGAATACCAAATTTTTCCTGTTGGGGAGTATTGGATTACTTGCTTTTGGTTTCGGCTTTTGCCGCAAATGAGGAATTTAAAGCAATTTTTTCCAACCATCCACAAACTTTTTAGTTACTTTAATTCTTATTCGCACCATTTTCCCATAGCTGTGTGGACCTGTTGTGCGATTACTATCCAGACGTGATTAATCTCCAAACGCGTGACAAAAAATTGTCAGTTCTACATATCGCGAAGAAGAAACAAGTGAGTTTTTGTTCTCCGAATTAGAGGTCTTTGTCTCTCATTTGTTATATTCGGAATGTTCCAACTAATAAATGAGTCCGACTCCAAAGGCGTTATTAGCAATGAGTTTCTGCTTTGTTGTACTTCAAATATTTAACATTGGCAGCATTATACGGCATTACTTCCTCGTGACGTACGCATTCTCCCCTTTACGAGTCTGCAGTGCAACAAAATCCTACCGTGTACCAATTCTCTGCTCTCATCAAACTAATCAGCAGTCACTACTCAGTGCACTTCTCTCCCTCTCAATATCCAATGTGAATATAGAAGTGTTAGGTTATATGTGCATCGTTTCAATTTTTTTCACTGCACTACTGAGAGGCAATTGTGCTTCAAAAAGGTTATCTGATGTTGTTTAGGTCTTTTTACTTGGACTTTGAGTTTCGGACATGTTCTGCAATAGAGTTAGTGAGTGGTGAGGTAGAGCTAACTTGTAGTCTAACGCTCCTTCCACCACAGATGTTCAAGCATCTGTTAGAACTGGGTGCCGATCCAAACCTCCAAAATATTGAGGGACGTACTGTGCTCCATCAGGCAGTGTACGAACAGGATCTCGATACCGTCATGCAACTTCTCATTCATGCAGCCGAGGTCAATGTAACGGATAACCGTGGCGTTTATCCTCTCCATCTAGCTGCCGCGGTATGTGCCTCATCATTTTGGCGGATTTACAAAATACTGAAGCTAAGCTGCATCTACTCTCCCTAGACCAGACAGGCTGTCATCTGACTTAGTCGGAGTGTATGTCATTTCCTAAAGTCCTTTTATTGATCCAATTGAATATATTCACTCCTTGACACTGTACTACGCAGTGTAGATTTGGCTGAGGCAAATTGCATATTGTCCTATGAACAACCCTCACCAATTAAGCAGTGCTGTGAACTAAACCACAATTATGTGCCGTGTATTTTGTGTGAACATTGGTGGATAATGAACATGAAGTTAAAGAGTGTTAATCGTTTTTTAAGGTGGCCCTCAATTCGTTCGCTTTTAATTTCTATAACGCGTCAAGCAGAAATTCGGTTTCATAAGACCAACGAGTGCAAGTGTACCACGGCCTCTGGTAATTATTGTCGATTCTTGTTCGTGTTCTCAGCGCACGTACGCTATCCCTTTTTGCTGTTTCAGCACATACTCAACTTTTTTTAATTCTTTAATAGTAAAATTCTGGTATTTGGCTTAGTTGTCCCGTAAATCTAGTATTCCTGCAAAAAGCAGAGATGTATGATTCTATCACTATCCTTATTTTATTAAATGTTGCTTGATCTTGTTTGCTTTACTAGGCAATTTTAACTCAATTCTAAGTATTTCTACTAAAGGTTTTTACCTCAGAATAGGAGTAGATGCTGCTCTTTCTGTTGTAGTCCATTGACTGCTGCCCATGGGATCGCAATCCCCTCTTACCATCAATATCAGCTGGGAAGCAATATTATGATAGATAGCCACGATTGGTTTGTATTCTTATTTCGCATCAATGTTTCATATCACTTGAAAAGGAATGTAGAACCGAATGATGCCGATTTCAGCGAATCGAAGATTGTGGAAGACCTCTTGCAATTTTGGGATTTACTGTCACAGAATAATCACGCTAACTTATTTCGCTATCGTCTTTGCTTCATAAACTACGTAGATAGATGAGGTTCCCTTCTAAACATGGTCTTTCAGTTGCATCCTCTTCCTCTCTCATAAGTTAAGAAACTATGACTAGACGGCTGGCAGCAACAATGTGTGAAGGAGAAGCGTTAATGACTTATGAAAGTATCACAACGTGATGGCCTACATTTTTGCGGGACATCAAACGCCAGACGTAGCGAGGAGAGACCTCGAATAATTCCTTTGTGTATGATGCCTTAATGGCAAGTCATCTCCGAGAAAACCGATGAGACACTTAGACAGGTCTGGTCAAATGCAGAGTGTAAACAGGGTCTTTGAGAGAGGCTTGTGGTAGTTATTTTCTAGCTCGTTTCACCCAAATAAGTAAGTTCACTTCTTAGTTAGATGCTAGCACTTTTGTTCGTTTGGCTTCAAGAGGTATAGTATGATATGCCCAAATGAGAGTTTGCTCGTTTGCTCAACACATGCCCCAATAAAATAGAGGTCATCCCTCATTAAAAGCCAATCAGTCATATTTTTACTAGTACTATGCTTTCATGGTGCGTTGTGAAGCGAGAATTAAATGAATTCGTGTTAGTTATCATTTCTTATTAGAGCTTAATTCATGAATTTGATCTGCTTGTTGCCTTTCTCTACTCCTTCCAAGATGGGCTAAGTAATTTTCAACACTTTCATCATACATTTTAAGCATGCCTGCAAGCTGCAACCAATGTAATTAGGGGTACAATTGTGTTTATTTTTTATTTTTTAGCAAAAAAATGCTGCTATGAAATACCGTGGCTTCTAACTAGAGTTCAACTCTGTTCTTACAATGGGTAGTTTCCAGTATGTTGGAGCCACTTAATGCATTCAAAACACTTCACAAGCATACAAATGATGGCGAGTTATTCTGGTCACCTCGTCTTCGTAGGTGCCCTGGGGTTTGCGTATCCTTTCTTTCTGAGGGACACCCCTTCCAGAGGGCGTATTGGCTAATGGTATTGTATAAGCGCATAATCTATCGGGATTTTGGGCTAATTTTTTTCCAAATAGATTAGTAAAGAACATTACAAAGTCCTTTACTATTCTTTAAGGTATTACTGAATTTTCACTAGTTCCGAATGGTCTAATTTCCCTTCACTGGATGAGAGGCTTTACCTAGAAGTGAAATGTGATTTTCATCATTCACACATTTAAAATCTCATGGACATAGCACTTGAATTGTCGCATATTTTCCCATCATCTCTTTTTTTTCACATCGGTCAGGCTGTCTTTGATTCGAATTGCTCAGAGAGCTCAAGAGTAGTCAAAGAACCTGGATGCTTAGGTTGGTTCCGTCTCACTGTTCCATTTTTGAATCCTCTGCAAATACAGCGATTGGCTAAAAGGCGAATCGCTCCTACTCCGATAAAATGGTGTTGTTTAATGCCTCATATTTTTTAGAACATATTATTTGAGGCCACCTCTTTTTCGACATAGCTTCGCACCAAACTTGGCACCTACTTATTGTTAGCAAACCTTCCTCGTATCCATTTGTGAGAATTATTAGCTTTCTGTGGCGTTGATTAGTTATTTACACCTTTATGGTCCCCTGAAATATCCGCTGTGGGTTAGCGAAAGTAAGCCTCTGTCACGATGGCAGCGATTTCTGCCTTGATTCTTAGCCGTATTAGTTTTTATTTCAACGATGTATCAAACGCTTTTGTTGTTTTTGCGTTGTGTCAATCAAAAACTTGGCAACTGGATTGAGTCTCCCTTATTTGTTTTTGCGGGTGAAACGCATTGAATTTTGGACTTTCTTGCCCTTGGACTGATCAACGTAATCGAAGGAAGCTGTCTTGTGCGTTCAGTTCCCTAGTGAGCGCTCGGAGAAGTGGGCTTGGGACAGAATACTCTTGAACAATTCAGCAAAAATAACGTGTTCCAACCCTATCTGAAGGTTAGGTGTTGGGAGTTTTACCGAGTCTTAATTTCATAGACCATGATCACTTATGAATTATGCCCCAATTAACATGAAATATCGTTGATAATGACCACAGAAGAAAATAACATCCATTTGTGCTCTCTATTGCAGCGCTGTCAGGACGTGCACATCGTCTATGCACTAATAGCCTTCGAGGCGGACCCCAACGTCACCGACGCAGAGGGGCTCTCCCCACGCCACTGGCTCTGCCAAAACGAATTCAATGTGTGAGTTCTGGTTCTCTCATTCGGAACCACAGCCTGTACGAAGACTAAGAGCTTTCGACATATTGAGCCTTTTAGATACTTTTAAGGCCTTCCTTTGGGCTTACCTATATTACGATTTCTTTCTGCATCTCCTTTGTCAAAGGCGCCACCTATACTAAGCAGCTTTTGGGTTGTTTAAGGGTTGAAAGCTAATGGCCAAAATCCGTAAATGAACTTTAGATTGGACTCTTATTCATTTCTAGCTCTGCCTTTCAGCGGATTTTATTTCAAACTGCCTGTTTGAAGAGATAGATTTGGTGAACTTACGACCTTCTTGTGAAAATCATTCGATGAACAATGGAGTTCTTGCTATGGGCGTGGAAGTTAACCCTTCCAAGATGTGCTGAATCAAATTTTTTTTCAATGCTGCATTATGTCAATGGTGTTGTGTTAAAGCGACTAATCAGTGAATCTCCATGCTTTCTTTGCACTTTCTTCCTCATTCTATCCGCCCGTTTTCAGCTGCTCTACCAAATTCCATATGATCTCAGCTTGTTACTTTTCAGACCTTTGAAGGACTAGCGCGATGTTTTTGTCGATCCCCCTTGTTCAAACTGCATATTAACATTTTGGTGGTGTGGACTTTCTGGAATGCATTTTCCTTATCAGTTATTGCTCAAGCTATTGAAATCAATGTCTTTCCAGCATTACACTCATCCGATATCCTCTTTGAGTTTCGTAATTTTCTTTCGAATTGTAAATGGGTTAAACACTTCAAGTAATTTGATTTCCCGTTTTCGTTTTTCTATCAGTATAGCACTTCTTAGAAGTAACGTCATCTGTTCTTCCTATTTCTAGATATCAGCGTAACGCGACCAGGTAGGTTGAGAAGAATGGCATCGCGGTTTGCCACCAAATCCTCCTATCATCGGGCAGTTGTAGTACTGTGGTCACTCTGCATCAGGAATGGCTTATAGATGCGCGCGTAATTCCCTTCACTCCAAGGAATCACTGGTCTTTGGGCTCAACAGCTTTTATTTGTTAAAGATTTAAGAAAATTTGGGAGGTAATTTCTTTATTGCACGGATGGGTGGAACAACAAGAGCATTGGTCTCTGGATGAAATGTAGTCTGTGAATTTAGGCGTTGCAGATATTTTCTCATTGTTTTCCACCCCAAATCGGGGAACTTTAGCAAGTTTTCTGGATTCATCACCATATCAGTTAACAGCATTCCTATTTAAGCTGGAAATCTAGTGAGAGTTCTGATTTCCGGACTAACTGATCCTTTGTGAGCTCGAATTTGCTCAGTTTAACTATTTGATCTAGTATATAGAATAACTTATAAGATCTTGACGACTAAGAGTTCATGCAGTTTTCGGTTGGGATACACGAACTTTCTAGACGTGTTTGGTAGCTTATTGACATGTTTATTCACTTCTCACTTCTTTTTATCTACCTTCTCCATCAAAGGCTGTCTCTCGTTTCTGATTGATGAGATTAGGGGTCGTCTGTTCTCTGAACTAATTGGGGTCCGATCTTTAGAGCATAACATTCGAATGAGGCTCATTAATGGTTCAATTTAAAAAAGGGTTTTGTTGTTGGCCACGTGCAGTCGGGAGCATCGGGCTTGAAATGCTTCTATACTTGAAGGAGATATCCGTGGAAGCTAGAAGGCAAAAGGCCTTCAACCATCTAACATTTGTAGGCATCGATAATACCTATGAATTAAAACTTTACAATTTGTGTTTAAAAGTGCTCGGGTTCGTTTTTATTTTAACGCTCTTCGAATGATGGAAAATAGCTTTGTGGTCATTCCGGAACGGTTTGCTGCCTACCAGTCCCACTTTTCCTTTCCAAGTCTGAGAAAGAAATCGTCCATCTGCCGGGAGCCAGGAAGTTATGATTGAGGCTTACCCACTCAATACAGCCCAAGGATTATTATTATCTGATATCTGTTTGAAATGCTTACGATAATCAGGGCTGATTAGCTTCATACTGTGGAATCTGTCCTTGAAGAATTTAGGATGGATAAAAGGAAGATTTTGTTTTTTGGGGCCTCATTTATTGCTACTACTATTATTGGTGGAATTTCCTTGAGTAAATAAAAAGCCAAGGTAAACCATGATCGCTCAATCTAGCAAAGGTCAACTAATACTATGGATGTTTGCAAAGAAAGGATTCGGCGAATGAGGTCTAGCTAGTCAAAATACTGCGTTATAGGGACGCAATTCTCTACGCTTTGGATGTGGTTCAAGCTCAACGCTGTCCCCTAGGGCGAACCAACTGTACCTCAGGTTGTATCTCTCCTGAGGCAGTTTCACGTCGCAGTCAACAAATGGACTGTGTTCATCAACAGGAGAGTACTTGCAGTCGGAGTACCAGTTATAGCTACCTCACTCAACTTCTGCAGGACATGCCTTTCGCTGCTTTACGCACTAACACAGATCCCACTGGCGACCTCTTCAATGGCACTCCACCGGATCCCGTGCTAAGCAATACTAATCTCACGCAGGATCGTAGGTTCTTCCACTTCTTCTGAATGTTTTATAACTGTATAGGGTGCTTGACTGATCCCCCTTCCTGGACGTATTAAGCTCGTCCTTTTAACTAAGCTTGGATGTAGGGTCTGATCAAAATTGGATTGATTGACGTTTGGTTTTAAGTTGTGCATCGATGTTATCACTGTAGTGCTCTAATCCTCCTCGTGGACAACATGAACAATGTGAGTCCGAAAAGAACCTTAAGTATGTAAAAAGGCATGAAGCTGACAAGGATTCTAGTGAGATTTGTCGTATTGACTTTCTTCTCTTGGATGGCGTCATCGGCATTCTCCATAACCAGTCATCTGTGCAGATGCTCCACGAGCCAGAAACGACGATTATGCATCAACTTAATTGGAGTGAGAAGTTGGCGAATTGTGACCTCAGTAATGGGTTCTGCCGGAGGTTCATTAGGTTTTTTGCTGCTCAAGACCCGTCGAGACTCCATAGCAGAGTCAGCCATCTAGGGGTCGCGTCACCTTTGGCAACTTCCCCATTTCCTTGCATCCACTTACCACAAAACCCACTGTAGTGTCTAAATACTTTTTTTGGGAATTTTAGTATGTGGAAGAATTCCACTTAAATTTTAACCTTAAGTATACGAATACTAGACTACTTTAGGAATTCTAATGTCATGCTACGAAGACCGCGGTTATAACATACAGTGCTAAGAGAATTCGCATGGTTGAATTACCCGTCCGCCCTCTTTTTGAGCAGTCGACAACGATCTCTTCGTCTACCTCTCTGGAGGGAATCACATTTCCTTTTCCTCCGCCTCCTCCTCTTCTTCCTCAAAGTCCTCGTCGCCCAGAAAACACTCTTCAGAGTGTAGAACAGTCCGGGGATTTCGCTCCGCTCCGGCTATGCAGACTGTAGCTGAGGTGTCTCCTGATGCCGAAGCGAATCCACCAAGGATCGAATCATTGCAGACAGAAGTAATGGAGAGGGATAGAGCAAGCCCAACAGCAACTACACAGAACACCCAGTCGTGGTTTCGGCGAACCATCGTGGCGAGGTTCATCTCTGCAGCGCTACCGGGACTGGACAGCTTGTTTGCGGATGAGGCAGTGAGGTCAGAGAGTGGAGAAATGGTTCCTTTGTCACCATCATTGCACCTCCTTGAGACGGAAAAGGAGCGTGTGCTCGAGAATGAAGCGGATGTAGACACCCAGGGTAATCGAAAACAGGGTTTGGCAATGGCTTCTGTTGAGGCGAGTTATCTTTGACTATTTTGATGAGTTCACGTCATGCACATGAATATTGTGACTGTAATTAGCGTTCCCAATCAGCTGATGATATGGCTTTGTGGTTTCATCTAAGGTTTGTTCGTAAAAACAGGATAAGCACCATGGGCAACTCGGAACCTTGAGTCAACATTTAGCCCGGTTTCTCGTGTAGTTTGAGTTAATGGCTTGCCATTCTTCTCTAAAGCTGATTATTCATATTCATGCATTGTCAAGCATCCACATATGTCACCGAATCATCGGAACATTGCCCTCTACTACTTTGCCTATCATTTGCCTCAATTCAAACCTGTTCTTATCGCAAAAGCCGATAGACGTCTACTCTGGGAGCTAAATTGAATTTGATTATGAGTACTCTAAGGCCTCTGGTGCCACTAGATGCGTAGCGTTTAAAGGCGTTATTGTGGAATGTAACATTAAGCCTTAAGGCTTTAATAGGTAATTAACTTCGTTACTTTCTGTGCAACTATAATTTTGATTACAAAGAACGGTATGTGAAAGAGACCTTCGAAGCTTGTTTAGTTTACGGAGTGACCTCACACTTATATCGACTTGGAGGAAGAAGTAGTAGCGGCAACAATGCAACTGATGCTCATTCCATCCATTAACAGGTTAAGTGCCTTCAGGAACTGTCATTCCCATCTTCTCCCCACCCTCTCCCACTTTACTTTATAAAACTGCGTCATCGCAGGAGTGTTAGCGAAAGAATGGCCCTGGAATGGAGAAGAGGTGGTTTTTTGCTTTAACAATTGCTGTGCAGTCTTAACCATGAACATACGTCCAGGTGGACAGGAGCTGATCGGAACCTAAATAGCGAGGTGTAATGTTGTCGCCTTAAATGTCTGACACATTTATCTTGCTGAAAAGATTATTGATTGATTTGAGTACCCTTCTCTGCGTAAAGGTAAATCGCGTTGATATGTGTACGTTGGTAACACCGATGGACCCTTTTCTTAACGTCTGTGAGAGGCCATAATGAGCTTGGGAACTAAACATAGGACTTGGGTTCGAGCTTTGTTCAGCCTTGATACAAAATCACAGTAGTCAATATGAAGTTATCACATTAGTTTGGATTTACCTTTTTAGGTAGATGTATCTGGCAGTCTATATCTGCAAGGTTTTCCAAAAAGTGTGGTGACTAGGTGAAACTTGGCATGGTTTCCAAGACCGCTCTAACTCGAAATCAAATTTGGACACTGTGGGAACATTTTAAACTGTCTGGCGGACTTGTCATGTCGCTACTACGCCGAATTTACAGTAATGCGATGCGTTGAGAGAATATCCCTGTTCTGGCAGACAAGTTGAATTTGGAAAATGCCTTACCCGAATTTCAAACACTACCAGTTTATATTATAACTGATGGGGCGCATCGGAGAAGCAGTTAACTGAATTTCTTCCCATTGGCCAAAGGCAAAACTCTAAAGCATCGCTTTCATCAACTGTGAATAACTTGCGGTTCATCCACTAACGGAGTTAGCAGCAGCACGCTTTATCGATTATTTGTTTGTGGTATTTGGATTTGATCATCTTTCCAAGGAAATTGGAACTGGTTAAGGTTCTCCTTGGGCTGGAATCTTGCATTTACTGTAACCCCTCTGCAGATCTCGTCCATCATTATGTGTTCACTCTTCTTTTTGGTGGTTAGACATTCAAATGTAATGTTTGACAGTAAGTCGTACTGTAAGGGAGGCAAAAGCTTACTTGTTAATCAGGTTCTCCATGACCTTTGAATCTTTGACCTTTCGAGTGGTCTTATTCACCCTCTTTAATGGCGACATTAAAACTTCACACTTCTGGGCTAGGTTATCAGATGCTAAGAGTTATTCAATCGGAAAATTTCTCTTCGGTTCACTCAAGCTCTACCTTAGTTTTGTTTATGCACAACTCCTAGGGGAAAGGTTTGAGGTTTGTAGTTATCCTTGAGTGAATTTAATGACGTTCTGAGGAAACATGACAGGGCTATCATTAACTGATCACATAGTCGAAAAAATATCTTGAGCTTATTTTTTCCTCACCTTTTCAAACTCTCATTTCTACTCGCTCGCAATAAACGACGTATGTTAACTAAGGTGACAATTTTGTTACATAATTTCATCAAGTCTACGTTATAACAGCTTGTATCAGTTTGTCCCTCAAATAGTCATATTTGAACCTTTATGCTTCTTCATTCTGAGACGAATTGGTTTCTATTTTTTTGTTCCTACTGATAAAGTAGAATGTCTTGCGATGCACCGAGAATTGAATCTAAAGGTATCACCAATCACCCTTATAATCGCCACCCATTTCAATTGTAGCTTCTAGAAAGATATACTTATTTTGGGGGTAGAAGTTTATTGCTAATCCAAACTGGGTAGGTAGATAGAATCAAATGCTTTAATTTTAGTGTGGTCATGATAATTTTAAGCAAATCCACTTCTACTTCCTGCAAATTGTAGGGAGAATTCTGCAGGACTTCAAACCTGCCAACCGTCTTCACATTTTGGGTATACTAGTTTGCTTTGCCGGTGAGGCAGGGTAGCCTCATTGTCTGTAGATACATTTGTTTACTTTCTACCGAATCACCAGGTCTTTTTGTTCGGTACAAAGATGTTGTTGAAAAGTAAACGATGTAAATGACCTACTTTTTACCTTAGTCTACTTTGCGCCTTTGTACTGATTAGGCTTGCACTTTTTAATTTACTTTTTTAAGGTGACATATCTCGGATCGAAGACAGCAAAAATGAATTTAAGGTGCTACTTTGACTTTATCACTTTATTCTGTGTTCCGCCTTTTTTGGTTTCCTTTTTACGATGGGAAGTCCTTCCTACTTCTCGAGCCAGTTCGATTTCACTTAAATCGTCAATGGCCTCAGTAGCAAAATCAGACGACAGTTTTTATGTATCAAAAACGATACGGTTGCTGGCCTTCATCGAGCATTCTCTTGCTTCATTCAACTGTGAAGTTAATGAGGCTTTTGAATCCTCCGCAGGTGTCTTGGTAGTGCAAATGGGACCTTCAGAACAGTTGAACAGCAGGATTGGTCTTGATCAAATGATGCCATTCTAAGGCTCGGAAGCTGATTTCAGTTTTTTGATTGTGGGATATCTTGTTAACTCAAAGGTCTGGAAGGACAGTCTAATCATTCTGAATCCCATCTCGAACCCTTACAAATAATATTTCCTTATTTCCTTCTAATGCAATCTCACTATAGCATTCATTTTCGAAACTATTGTAAAAGTTGCATCATTTCATTGTCTGACCACATGGCATATCCGTTCCATTTTCTTACCTCTCTCACTCACTGTTCTCAATAATTTAAACATACAATGACCCGTTGTCCACCCTTTCTCCGTGACCCAGCTGCATGTTGACTGTTGTAGTCTTAACTAGCTGGAAGGGGCACTTATTTTTCAGGCAAACATTTGTTTAGCATGCCTACACAGCTCATTCTCTATATCAGTTGTGAAAAGGGTTTTCGACTTGAATCATCCGAGTGCTTTCTTGTGCTCTGCCGTTTTAAGATAGCCTCTAGTTTACATCGAATGCATTAAATAGACTTCGAGGAGGAAAATTTATAAATCTGCTCTTTTTCTCAATTCCAAGGGAGATTACACCGAAATTTATGCCACGCATAATTTTTCGTTAATGTATTAATCAGTGGTACGGATCTCTCTCGTTTTCTCCATATGTGAACTTACATATCTCTCTGTCTCGTCGTCATGACCTCAAGGTTTAGTCCGGGATGCTTCGACTATCTAAAAAATATTTCAACTAGTTTTACTTTGCTTTGTATTTTGTAGTTTCCACTACAAAATAATTAGGAGTTTCAATATTGCGTCGATTTTCTCTTCAGCCTCTAGCTACAGGGTTTGCAACAGCGTCGACTCTGGATACACTAAGGCTTCAGGACCTCCATCAGCGCTATTTTGAGAATCACAATCAGCAAGAACAGGAACAGCAAGAACAAGGCTCTCAAAGCCATCGTCACCTCTGGAGTCGTAGCATCCGGGGCTGCTCAGGTCGACCCGGTGTGCCATGTTGTCTGGAGCGAAACGCTCGATGCTTTACAGCTGAACATAGAAGTAAGCCAGCCTTTTCATATTGAAAGGGTTTTCTGAGCGATTTGATTGCGCAACGTCCTTGAAAAGGGAAGGTAGTAGCTTTTAAGGTCAAAGTTTGTTATTCCATGCGGAATCTTGTTTTCCATTACTAGGGTATTTAACAGTTAGTGTCAATGACTTATTCCTATGAATTCGCTGTTTATAGTAAGGAATTAATGTCCTTAAATGAGTCGAAATGCCTTTCATCTTACATTGCGGTTACTTAGCAGAGTGATGGAATGTTCTCTACTAGTGACATATTTTGACTTAGACTACTGTCTCAATTTTATGCTACCTTGTTTGTAGATGCAAACCAAATTAATTTCTGGGAATGAAGCGTCCATCATACCCCTACAGTTGTTATAACCTAGGTGCAATCCTGACTTCTTGAGAGTTTCTTCTCGTAAACAGAGGTTTTTTCACCAAAACATGGACTTCATCTGGAACTAAGTTCACCTAGGAACAAGAACACAGGATACAGATGTGCTTGGGCTAGTTCGGCACGGCCAATCTGTGGGTAAGAGAACACAGGCACCTCGTAGCGAATGGGCTATGAGAACGCAGGATGATGAAGAAAAGCACGTGAAATGTTTATCAACTTCGCATCGGCCAATGCATTCCTTGTCCAAAACCCCATAATAGAGTGTGACTTACATGTAAGAGATATAATGAGGAGGAATGGGTTTGTGTCCCTATTTGCAATATGCTCATGCCCAGGCGTTCTTAGACTTTCTGAAAGCTCCTGCTTCAGCTGTAAGGTCGTCCGGTTCATCACCTCGATTCATCCAAACACAACATTCGAACTCGACTACTTTCTATCACAGCCAATGTAGAACATAGGCACGCGCGAAATCGTCTTCGGTCTTCGAAACACTTCGTGGGAAAATGAGGATAACTGTTTATCTTCCTGAGGTCGGGTGGGGAATCCTGAAAGCACATTTTAACTCACTCAAAATACTGCCGAACGTGTACACGCTCCTTTCATCTCATTTTAGTGACTCTCTCCTACTTCCCACTAAAGCCTTTTTTAAACATGCATATGTATATATTGGTGTCATTACTTTGAATGTGCTCAGGTTTGCTTTTATTTTGCGAATCGCTTCCAGTGGTATTTGTCACTCGTCGGGATATCGCGCTTTTTAGTCTCACGAATGATCGTGACATTTCTGGGAAGGAAAATTTTTTTCAAACATGCATACGTCTATGAGGGTAAATTGATTCTCTTGATACAAAGAACTTCCATACGTACTTCTTTCTATGGATGATAGAATGTTCTTCCCTGATTTTACTACTTCATTTGTGCAAGTTGTAGTCACCATTTTCGACGAAATCGGATATTACACATTTGGGCTTAACTTGCTGAGGTTATTTTAAATGTGCTACCAATGTTTGCTTCATTTTTACCAATTACTTCGCCTAAGGTGGTGGGAGTATCGACCCAAACCTTCTCTCCATTACGTCCTCCACTTTATGCCGACCCACCGCGGAGGATAAGGAGTTGGAGAACATTCAGAGAGACGCAGAGGGTTTCCGCACAAGTAGACGCGGCTATCGAGTGCTTTGTCTCGATGGTGGAGGTATTAGGGGCCTAGTCTTGTGCCAGATCCTGAGAGCAATCGAAAAAGCTGCAGGGCGACCCATTCGCGACCTCTATGATTGGGTGATCGGTGGGTTTTTACTGCTAAGATCTCTCGGTATAATTTTACGAATTGCTCACGCCACTACTCGATAAGCTTTGGTGCAAGATTAATTCTCCGGATGATTGAATCTACTTTACTTTGCCACTTACCCCTTTGAACGCACTTTGACTTCTTAATCAAGTGATGTCGTCACATTTAACTGTAAAATCCATGGAACTCTTGCCTTCCGCATCAATTCAGTGCTCAATTATTTTTGTGCTTGTCGAAAGTCAGAAATTGCTCTGACGCCTGAAATGTTATAGCCTTCCGGGTGTGCAGCTGATCCTGAACGATGAGTACTGCCTAACTTACGGCTGTCTCCTGTTTTACACCATGATGCGCTTAAAGTGTCCTCTGTATTAAATTTTTTTATAATCGTGCGACTCATTTCCCAAGAAAATTAATCAACTCATGCTCGGTCTGTTTCATACACTCACTAACACCAATGTCTGTTATTCTTTATGATACCTCTGGGCTAATGTCTTTACCTTCTAGTGTATCTTAAGCTCCTCTATTCTTCTATACAGGCACGTCTACTGGAGCTATGCTGGCGTTAAATATCGTGCAAGGAAAGTGTGTACGCTATAACCGGTGTCTGTATTTCCGGCTGAAGGAGAAGATTTTCGTCGGTAATCGACCCTACCCTACAGAGGGACTAGAGAGTCTTTTGCGAGAGGAGTTTGGTGAGGAATCAGTCATGTCGGACATCACTGATGTGCGGTGAGTTTCAATTGCTTTGGTTGTCGTTCCTCCAGCTTACTAAAACATACTACTTATTCCGCTAGCATGTCAAGGTTTCGCATTAAGGATTACTCACACATTAGTGTGAAACGTCTCTTTGAACTGGTTACCTTGTTTACACATTGGCTCGCCTTTCCGTTCTTTGGTCAGAAGATATAGAATATGTAAAGCATATCTTTGGTTTGGTGTCTCACAGAGCTTCTCTTGAATCGAAATAAAGCGGCACAGAATAATGAACACGGAAAAACATTGTAGGGTGGGCCAACTTTTGCCACTAAACATCACTCTACCAATTAGATTTAAGATTATTTCATGAAGCCCGCCTTAAAAATAATGCGTTTGCCCCGTAGATATTTTACACTTATCTCATTAGGGTAGTTAGAAGCAGTTATTTGAGGTAGTGGATTGTTCCTAGTCTGATTAATTTTTTGGCACACTGGGATTTTAATTTTCATATCTATCCCGCCTGTCCGGATAAAGTTGAAACTGCTAAGTGAAAGATTGACATTCCCATGGGCAAAGAGCGCTTTAAAGCTCTGCTACATGATGAGGTATTTTTATGAATATTCAGACTGTAAGGCTAAACCGAGAGATCACTGTCTGCAGACCATTGGGTGTGTTTACTTTGGGGTCTTCCATTGTGGGTACCCATCTATCCGCGATTTTCCCCTATTCTTCCTAGGTGACTGGTGGAGGACTTAGAATGATACTACTTGACAAGTTTTTGATGAATAAAGCAGGTTCTGGGCTTTGGCAGTAGATGTAGCGTCATTCGGTTGCCAGTTCAACTCCTGGATAGGATGTAGAATTAAAACCTCTCCAAAGAGGTAATAGAATATTGGAGGAGGGAGACCAAATTTGAGACTTTACCCGGAAGCCTCTCTTTTTGAGAAAGTAAATGTTGGTATGCAAGTGTCAACTATTTCATCTGATCGCTGGCGTTGTGATAATTTTAAAGTTAAGTTACTTTTGTAAGGCCACGGATTAATAATAATTTAGTGAAGGAGGATTTGAATCCTTGTGACCTACCCGTTAGACTTGGCTGATGTGTAATGCACCATTTATTGCTGAATTCGTTGGAAGCTATTGATGAATGGATTTATTTTCCCTATCCTTCTCCCAAAGTACATTTTGTTTTCCTAACTCCATGGTTTCCATTTCTCAGACTGCCATTTTCTTGAGATTTTAAAGAAGTCGGACATTTGAAAGAGCTGTGAATTTTGATTTTGCTAGCTTTACTAGAGAGCTCGCATTGCGCTGGTATTGATGGCAAACAATAGGCTTCATGCTTTTTTGCGAGGCTTGGTACGAAGCGTGTTCTCTTCTTCTATTATATTTGCCATATTGTAGTGGATGAAGTTTGTCTGCAGCTGCTGTGAGACTATCTTGATGTTATTTCAATCATTACATCCAAAGTTTATCAATCACCAAATATTTTGGTGATTCTTCCTTGGTCATTGTTGACTTGAGTGTTTTGTTATTCACCTATTGAACGACAGACTTCAGATTCAATCTCCTATTTCCGAAAATAATTGTCAATTTTTAATATCATTCCTGACATAAAGGGTCTAGATTGCATTACTAGCAGTTAGGAAACGTAAAATGGCCGATTTTGAAGGGCTACGTTTAATTTTTTAGTTCTCGGAAGACCATCCGACTTACACGTCCACAATTAACTACTTATGGATGTACACCTAAGCAGTCATACACCCCGCATCTCTCCACGTATCTAGACTTTGTACGGAGCAATCCTAGGTCATAGGTCTTAATGGTTTCTGGTGTTACACAAATTCGATCACTAAGAGAAGCTTCATAGTGCGTATCCTAACCGTTTCCCAACGAGAATCCCGCTTTTATGACTGATTTTCCGTTTGTGAGAGCAAGTACTTCTGCCCACTTTGCGTTTTTATCCCGATCCTCCTTTCTCGCTGCTTATTTGACTTATGAAGCATGACGAAGTACAGAAGACTGAGGATGGCTTTTCGCAGCTGTGTTAGTTCTTGGTGTTTTTACCGTCTAACTGGCCATTGCAGCACGATGCGTGAGCTAGTTTTGACACATTGACATTCCATTATGAATAATGGGGTGTATTTCTGAAGGTACTTCGTTCATCGTTGAGGTGTTGGTAAATGAAATGAAATTGTTAGTTTAGTCGCCTCCGGAATGTATAGACTCGCTAGTGTTTATCATACCCCCTTCGAGGTGTAGCTCCACTCGATATACAGACCGGATGAAATGGAGTTGTGTGCGTGTATGCATGCGTTTCGGACAGGAGTTGGAAATAACTAGGTTAGAGCAGAGAGTATTCTAGAGCATGCCGCAGGACCTAGAACCTGTTAGAGCAAAGCATTGGAGTCAAGAAATTAAACATTCAATGGGGGAAGCATAAAAGCATTCGATGAGCACAGTAAGCAAAATCATAGTGGCTGCATTGGTTAAAATGACGGTAACGGTCTCTAAAAAAGTACAAATTTCTTTTAGATTCTCTAACTAATTCGTAATTTTGACTCTTGCGATATTACTCGGCAGAAATTATAAATTCGCAATCTGTGTAACCTGTTCTTGTTCACTTTGATTCTCTTGGGAATAGTTTGATCAAACCATTTTTGTCTTCTTTGACACTCCCAATTTCTAAGTCTCTCTTGTTTACTCTGTTTATCAAGCGAACATGCTTTGCTGAGTCTTGAACAACTGCTGACGCCATAGCACCGGAATGTGCCTATGTCAAGGGTTACTGAGTGGCCACAGTTAGATAAATGTCATGGTTTACCAAGATAATGATGACTCAAGAGCAGTTGGCATAAACATAATTTTGCCAATGACTCACCAACTTCTTGTCAGCTCGTGTCGAAAGCTGAAGGTATGTCCGGATCCATCGACACCTTGAAACAGATTTGATTAATTTCGCACAATGTTCTCTTTCCTTGCGGCCAAATTTTGGTCCTACCTTCAAGATTTTAGGGGCTCGGACTTAGTCTTGTGTTTCCACTATTGAAACAGTACATGAGACACTCCTGACAGAAATTTGGGCTTTCATGATTCAGACCATATGTAGATCAAATAACTTCTGTAACGTCTACCTGTCGCTCCTCTTTCCACTTTGCTCAGTTTCTACGTTCTTCCTATAACTAAGGCGAATCGCTCTGAATACAATGCTTTTTTTTATTTCTCGCTTCATTTGGAAATTGTTTTAACTTTACACTATATCCTCATTGTAAAATGGAGGCGTTTGCACACATCCGCATGAAATTTAAACGCTACGACAAAATGCCAATCCTCTTTGACACAATTTGTGCGTCGGCTTTGCATCCTAGGCTTCTCATAACATCGACTCGGTTGACCATAAACATAAATGACTTTCCGGGCGTCTAAAATCATGCAAAGGGGTTTCTGGGGCGACTACATTGTCTTTTTTCCCTGCCCTCTCGGTTGGTGATGTCCAAAAGGAAGTTCTTAAAAGTTTGCTGATTGCTTAACTCCATGCGACTTTTTGAACAGTTCACGTCTATCCTTACTCCTTCTTCTGAGGTTTCTACGTCGTCTTTTTTCTCTTCTTAATACATTGTAAATGGATGTGAACGTCAACTTTTCTCCAACTCTTCCTCCACTGCAACTCCTAATTGAGTTCCATACTCAACTTTACACTTCAAATAGCGCTGTTTGGAGAGAAAAATCAAGCTAGGGATAAATGAACATTTTATTAAAAGGCACGGATTTCAATGACTGAAGATAATGTTAGCATTAAACGTTGGATTCTTGTTTCAATTAGGAATCCGAGTAATGAATAAACGCTCTGCTCGACTCTCATTTCCTTAGAGTTTCAGTCACAGCTCTGCGAGGTGATCACTTTCCTCCGCGACTGCACATGTTTCGCAACTATCCTGCACCCTATGAACGAATGGAACAACTTGTATCAGAGCTCCTCGAAGCCCGTTCCCCTCGTGTCTCTGCATCCACCTCCTCTGCCACCTCCGCCAACACCAGCGCTCCCACCCAGGTTACTGACAATCCCATGACCACTGACGTACCCTACAAGCGCTTGCTGAACACCTTCCTACGTGACCTCTTCGGTGAGACTATCCATGAAGTTGGCCACGGGGGAGAGGACGAGTCAGATTTGCAGGAATCCATTGTGTCGCTCCTTTCTTCCTTTTCTCGACGCTATATGTACAGTTCTAAGGGTGTGGAACAGCCTGTACCGATCAGTGAGCAAGTAAGCTGGTAGTGAGCTGAGTTTTTTTGAAGCTAAAATTTCCTCTTGCCGTCGAAAGTGAAAAACTTTATTTTTACTGATGTATATGTGCCGATTGTTCTGCGTTGCCGGGGTTATAAAATCGCTCTGGAAATTGCGTCCTTTATAGGTTTCGAGGTGTATCGCACATTTCTTGAAGTCTTCATATATAGTGGGTCGCTCAAATTAAACTGTCGGTACTGCAGCAGTCGAGAGTTTTCTCCCTTCCCCTCGCTTTTCTCTCTGAACAAAAAGGCTATTTTCTCCCACTGGTGTCTAGACATATGTTGCAAACCCTAAAAGTTTCAAATGCGCTAAATCACCAAAGGCCATGGAATAGCTGACAACAAGATAGTAGTGAGTTGTCACTAAAATCCATTCCTAAATTTATAGAAAGAATGGATGACATGGCTTTTGTGGCGAAAGTTGTTCAAATTAAATTAATATTTGCTTCGATTTTAAGAGAAAATTATGCATGCATGCAGGAAGGCTGCCCTGGTTATTTTAAGAACACTCTTCAATTGCCACTTTTATGCTCCCACCACAGACATCTTAATGTCCAACGTGGATCATCTCTCAAAACTCGTAAGCCAGCAAATATCCGTCTACACAGATCTCTAAGAGGGGCTCTTATTTTATGCACCTTCGAAAATGTGGCGTTCTTTCATCCTTTTAGAAAACACTTTCTTTTCGCCCCATTGTCGTGTTGTCTCCTTCAGTTTAGAGCTTTATCAGGCAGGCATGCGGTCACTACGTTTTCTGGCATTTTGCTCTAGCGTGACTTTGAACGATCGGAGATTTGCAGGCCGAGCAGAGAATTGTCTCTTATCCCGACAAAATTATAGCCTCTACTTGATTACTAGTTTGACAACCTTGCTTCAATCTCCGTGCTCAGAGTTATTGCTGTCTTGCGAAGTCAGCACTGACATTCTTTAAAGCGTATCATCGATTGTCTTAGGTATTTTGTTGACAAAGCCCCTTCTCTCCTTGCTACTATCTTGCCTCTTTAAAGGCAAACTCTTTCTCATACCAATTTACTGGTTATATGCCTGATTTTCCCTTTGGATCTTTCTTCGCTTCTTAAATTAAGCTCCTTCATTTTTTTTATTTTAATCACCACATTCCTTGCCTGTCGAAGGTGTGTTCCCCTTTCCAATAAGTGAATCACTTTAGCTTCGGAACTTGATTAAAGCAAAGATCGTGGAGAAGTGAAACCCTATTCTCCTTTAAAAGCTCCATAATCCACTTTTCTAGGAGAACATACAACTTCTACGACGTTCTAACAGTCGCACTATGTATCAGAATATGCATTCAAGGAGCTAAAAAATGTTCTGGTTTTCCGATTCACGCATTGTCATCTGTAATTTAGACCTCCACCTTTGTTTCTTAATTTGTTTAACTGGCTTTGAATTAGGCCTGCTCACTTGTAAAGTCTCCTTCGGGAAGTAGAAAATCCCTCTTCTGAAAGTTTTGTATATCCGAGGTTTCGAACTTTGATCTTTCGCTACATCTGTGAATTGCGTATTTTCTCTTTTTCATCTGGTCCGCGATCTTTTGACCAATAAAAGCCCAAGCATGGTATCCTTGCTTCTTTACCACTCTATGTGGTGCATTACTTGTTCATGAAGGAATTGGAAGCTATTGGTAGGCCTTCTGATTCGTCATTTCTTTTTTTAGCCCATCTGGAGAGCTGCGAGAGCGTCAGGGGCAGCGCCGAGCTACTTCCGTGCTTGTGGCCCATTCCTAGATGGTGGTCTCATTGCTAACAATCCCACATTGGACTTGCTTACTGAAGCGCAAGAGCTTAACATTGTCCGACGTCTTCGAGTGCGTTTCCCCTCCATCCCTATTTTTGGTCTAAAAGCAGTAATTTCACCACATTCTGGGAATCAGATAGCGCATAATCTCGAAGTTTTCTCCTAATTGATTCATCGTCGTCCATACGAAAGGAATGCTAGTAACATTAATAAAACTCGTTGTATTTCTTCTGCTTATTGGATGAACTTGAGAAAACGAATTAACTTACCTACTGTCTACCTGACCACGATTACCAATGTGCTGTTTTTCGTCAGGATTAGGCTTTGCCGAGAATGGAGAGTACGTACTGAAAGTACTTGCAACATTAATAAATTTTCCGTTTTAATTTGATTTCTCAGTCATGGCCTATGAGTATGTTGTACTTCTCTGTTCATTCACGTCTAAGATATAGGTCCTTTTCACCGACTGGTCTGATTGGAAACGCGAAGGGAGTCGTGCTGATGTACATTAATCCCACACGATGCTCACAAGCCGAAATCTCATTAGTTGGGGTTCACCTCTTTCTCTGTTTCCATTGCAGCGTGAAACGACCATTCCGATTGCCAGTGTGACTTCGTTGGGTACGGGACGAGTGCCGCTGCGCGAGGTGCAACAGTTGGATGTCTTCCGACCACAGAACATGTCTGAGGCTTACCGTGTAGCCTTGGGAGTTACGGAGCTCTCGAGGATGCTTGTCGAAATGGCCACCATGTCAGAGGGTTAGGCGACCTCTTTTTCCTTCCTCCATTCCACTTATTCCTTCATCTGAGCAAATTCTTCAATCGTCACTCCCACTCACGCTTTATATGATCTCTGGTAATCGTAGACATAAATGTAGATTACTTTTCATTCTTAATGAAGTATAGTAGGTTGGTTTGAAGGTCAACAGTCCATATTTGAAGTATTCACAAGTTGAATTGTTACTTGGTTTTATCGATTATGGAATGTAGCGTTTTGTTGAGAACCATGTTGAGATTTTGATGCTATCCAGCAAGTGCCACGACGCAGTCGACTTTCTCTCCGACTTGAACATCAAGCCAACACACTGACGCATATCTGTATTTTGTGGTGTCTGTGAGCATTCAGCATGCTCTTGATATTATTAAGCAGCCTCTGTAATAAAAGTGTCACATTATTTTTTGTCATCCAAGAGCAAGGAATGTATGTGGGCTGAGAAGCAGGCTATCCAATACCTTTATGCCATCACCACTTGCATATTCCATCAAGGTAGCAGGTGGAGCATTCCTTTCGTGAGGTTTGTCGCCAGTCTTGACTATTTTCACTGATGCTTTGTGGACCTTGTGTCAATTTCTTAATTCTGCTCTGGAAAAAATCACGAACCTATCTGCAGCTGGAGTGCACTGTCATTCGAAATTTTGTAAATATAGTTGATAGTTGTATTCCCAAGAGAGGTGTGTTTCACTCTTCCTTCACATCGCCAAAATATCAGTTATCATAATCCGCTTACATGCACGTGTTACTTGCCTGTGACACCGCATTTGCTTGTAAAATCGGAGTATCACCGGAATGTGATGCTGATACTGGGGCTGTCAATAAGGTGCTGCAACAAGGCGTAGAGGTAGCAGATTCGGGGGACAGGGAAAAGGGAAGTTTTTGGTACATTTCTTTCTTGAGGAGATGAACCCACCTTTTTTCAACTCATCTGCGTGGAAGTCAGTGAATGAATGATCGAGCGGGGTAATTATTTTTATACATTAAGGGTTGGGTAAATAACTGGAGAAGGAAGGAAATCGTTTTCACCTCTGTTCACCATTCATTTATCTTCTACTTTCATTGATATCTTCATCTCCACCAGGTCGTATCGTGGAGCGTTCTCGTGCCTGGTGCAGTTCTCTCGGCGTGCCTTTCTTTCGCTTTAGTCCACTACTTTCAGAAAACGTGGCGCTAGACACCAAAGACACACGAGCTATCCTGCAGATGTTGTGGGAGACGGAGGCCTACCTCTGCAACTGCCGGGATCGCATTCTTCGACTGGCGGATTCCCTTCACCTCGCCTCGGATTCACCCCCGACCTCTATTAATACCGCTACTGCCATTCCCACCACTACGATCTCACCTCCAGCTCAAAGCTGAAACAAAATTTTCTACTGCCTTTCAACCCCGATGTTGTTGGTTTTTTTCATCAATCCTCTACATTCTCTACCATTCCATTTGAACCTTTTCTAGTTTCTGGTTAAATTGTGATTTTTTTGAGGATAAAATCGCTTCAAGTGTTCCTATTAGGTTTTTTTTTTAATATTTCATAAAACGTTTGAATAGGCACTTTTTAAAGACTTGGCATAGGACTTGTAGCCCTGTCGAAATTTGCACGAACTCCGTGTAACGACTCGAGACTTCTAGGAGGAAGGTTAGCTCACGAGTACAAAGACTAGACAAAAGCCAGTCACTGCCAGGTGTCAGGTGGTCTCACAGGCAGGAGCATTGACTGGTAGATCTTAAAGGAAAATTTAGAAGGCGTGGCATCATCGGAGGTGCACTGGACTTCATGTGCAAAGTCATTGACAAAAACTTGTCTGTTCAAATTTCTAGTCCCTCAGGTTCGTAAATAGGCTCTTTGAATAGCTTGACTTCTTGGCTGGCTCATCTCCAACTGCCTTGTATGTAAGGCCAAGCAATCATTAAGCAATGATTGACAAGCAATGACAATAAAGTGACGCGCCTGGTCGTTGGCATCACTTTTCCTCACTCGGTTGTCGGACTTGTGTTCTCACATCCACCCATCAGTCTGCAGTCTGAGTTGTTGATCGAGGAGGGATTAGTGGTGCATACAAACCGCAGCTTAAGGCGGCTGGTGGCTCATTCGCAAATCGGATTTCCCTACAGACTCAGTGGGGTCTGCACTACACCTTCCTCAAGCATTGTGCTCATGGAGTTTCAGCCCGAATTACATGGTTGATTTCGAGTCACCAGTTCGTTGTTGTATGCTGGAACCAAGTTGCTTTTGCCGTACTGATGCATACGTTTGTCCTCGTGTGTGGGACTGCGGGCGTCCTCGCACATCGCTAGCCCTTGCTAGGCGTAAAAGGACATTGAGGCGATATTTGTGAAACATCGGCAATGAGTGAGAAGATGTGCCACAGTCAACTGTGACCAATATGTCCTTTATTAACCATGAATAGTGAATGCTATTCCAAGATAGGCATGGAGGACCCATCTACTCCCATTTCATACATGCCTAAAAGAATAAAATTTCTCGAGCAAGAGGGTGATGGCTCAGCCAAAACTTCCAAATCGCTTAGCTTGCTTGCAGGATAATCATTAGCAGCCTCAAAGCATTTTTTATGACAACAGAAAAGATCGCATTTCTTTTAAAAGTAGCATCTCTCACAACCGCGACCGGCTTCTAATCCGTAAGGATAAATTTTTTAAGAAGGAAGAAATACCCCCCTAGGTCCTCTTTTATCGTGTAGATGTCCAGAGATGTTGTTGTAGCCTAAGAGACATCCCGCTGTGCAGGAGAAGGCATTAAGTTAATCTCAATGCATTCATTTTATCGGAAGGGGAGAAGAAGAGATTGGAATTTGGCTTGGTTTGAAGGCCAGTCCACGTATACAAGAGCAAACAAAGAATTATAGTTACCAATGCTTCCATCGTCCCCACGTTTAAAGTTGTAACAGAGTGGACCTCGAGAATCGCGACTATCCTGCTGCAAGCCACCTCATCCGAAGTAGTTGAGTCTGATCGAAGAGTGACGCCTTTTACAGTTTCTCACACTTTGTGCTATTGAAAAAACTAGCGATTAGACATGCCGTTAGTTGTCAAATACGAAGTTAGCTAGTCATTCGTCTGCCCTATCGGAGAAATTGGTTGGTTAAATCCAGACGCCTAATGTCGTTCAATCTATTTTTTTTCAACTAAACCAACTGGAATGGTTTAGTGACGCTAAAGTAAGTGTAATTTTGGGGTTAAATAAAGCAATTTTTGGTAGAGAAAACTAAGTCGTCGTTAGTTCAAAACTTAACTGGATTCTAATCGGTAAATGGAAGTCTCATAATCACAGCTTGAAAAAGATTAAACGCCATTTCTTTTAACCTTTTGCTTCAAACCCCATGAAGTAGATGGCCTTTGACTTTCATCATGCGACTATCCCTAATAAATGCAGATAAATGCACTGAATTATTTTTGTGCTTTGCTAAAATAGGCCGTTCAGAGCTTTTATTTACATAGCACAATTTACTAGTTTAAGAAATTTGTTAAATCCATCGCAATCTTTCAACTCTGGGCGAATAGTCTACTGGGAGAAAGCATGTTTATAGCTGGTGTCAATCCATCCCAGAACTCGAAAAGCCAACCGTGTTGTGTTGTTTTGGATAGGTAGAAGAAAATGTTCCTTAACCACATTGATTTCACATTAACTTATTTTACAAATTTCACTACATTAGCAACAAATTACAAACAAGTTTTACTTAAATTAATTAAGTAGGAGTCGTTTAACTTCTGGTTTGTGAGATGTTTTTAAGACTTTTAAGTAATTCAAAATCTCTCGAGGTAACCAGGATTTACAGTACCGTTGCCATGGCAAATGTTTATTATTTTGTCGACCTTTCATCAAACCATGAGATAACCTCTAAAATCTGCTCCACTATGACTGCATGTGACTCCATGTACTTTGTAAACGCGGTTTGGTTGACTGAGATTGGGGTAAACGTATGATTTCTGCATCTGATTAAATCACTTTTAAACATGTGAAACAAAATTCTATCATATGGAGATAGGAACATCGGTAGCGGAGATGGCAATGTTGAGATTGCAAATCGCCGCCTCAAAAGATGATGCACTGAAAGCGTTCTCATTAGCAAATATTGCTACTGACTTAAATCTCGTTTTAGCCCACTGGCTTGTTTGACGGTTTTCGCCAGCACAAGCTCAATTAAGGCAGTTTTTTAGTTTGCGAAAATTAACCCTAGCAGAGCACTATGTCGGCACGTTTATGAGTCACGGGGTTTCGAAGACTACTGGCCTCGCGCTCCCTTTGTGCTTTGATTAAACAGGTGGCGCAACGCGATTTATTCACCACCCGCGTGGTATCGTCAATACTTATTTGAAAGTAAGACATGCTCAATGGTCACTCCCTTAATACCATGTCTTAGTTCTTGAGTTTGGGGTCTTACTTAGTTCTCCCATGAGATTTCTTGAAAATAGGACGAGTTGTAGAGTTATTTGTTTAAACCGACACATTTATCCACATTCAGAGGCTGAGTTTTGCTTTTTCCTATTCTTTGGCATAAAAATATTTCGATCAAGACTTATTGTTAATAATTAAAAAAAGGAAAGAATCCTCGATTGTCACTTTTGGTCATAGTTTGAGGTGAAAGAGTGATTACTTCGAGGGGAGACATCGTCATATTTACGCCCTTGGAGCTGAAGTCCATCTAGTAGGTGGTCTTTTGGAAAGAAGGGCTTGTACAACCCCTGGAAGTAGTCCCAAATTTTTTGGCCAATAATCTCTTGAGTGGGGAACTCTGACCCTAGTTAATCCATTCGTGGACCCCTAACCTCACTTAGAAACGACCTAATGGCCTCTCCCTCAGCTGCGAACTTAGTGATGCGGGCGAAGCGTCTACCTCACCACACCAGCTGGTCTGTATCTTAGGTTCTCACAGTGACAGAACCAATAATCCCATGGCCAAACTAACTCTAAGTGGAGTGAAGTGGGAAGATATTTGGCTTGCTAGACGACTTCACTTATCTGCAACAAGAATGGGAGCATGTCCAAGTGGCAAGCAAAAGATGAAGTGATGGGGAAGATGTCAAATCTGAATCTGCTCAAATTAATACATAAAGTAGTGAGTACTCGTTGAGGAATCGTCTGACACTGCTGGTAGATATACGGGACAGTCAGGCAGTGGTTTTGAAACGCTTTGGAGCTACAACCTGAACAATTGAAAACCCGAATGGATTAGAGCAGTATGAGGTTGGTCATACGCCAATGTACGAAAATGGCTGTAAGAGGATGACTTTGATAACACATTAACATCACTTTTGAGTAGTTACCTTGGCAGAATAGTTCATCCAAAAATGCTTCATCAGCATCTAACCGTTAACAGCGCGCAGAAAGGGGAATGATGCAGCTAGCATAAGCTGGTTTCAATAGTCAATGTATGCGGGTCCATTGTGACACATGGTACCGCCAGATTGTGAACCCTCTTTACATTGCACTGCATTAGTGGCTGCAGCCGAATGGTTGTCGAGTCGATAGTGGCGCTTAGAGTCAACTAACTGTTGTAAACAAGTCGATCCGTTACCCCATTCACCACCTTATTCGCTTCAACTGCTCGTTCAGTTAAAGTGAAGGCGGTGACTAACCATAAAGGAAGCGCAAAGTGGGCAGAGTCGTTTACCAGTGGTGTTTCATCGAATGAGGAACCTTTTAGCACAAAAAAACACTGATAGAAGAGGTAATGTTGTGAGGCATGACCATCGTTAAATGTCCTTGCTCCAATCAGATGTCTCAAAGAAGCATGAAGGGCCCACGGCATCACAAAATGTACCTTAAATCGTCTTTAAATAGGGGATTTACAAGTGCAAGAGTGGAGAGTTAGGTTTTTAGTTGTCATCACTTTTGCCACCGGTGTGCGTGCTGGTTTAAAGGGGAGTTTGTCCTCGATCGTCGAAACTTTCCTAATCCCCACTTCATGTGGCAACAGTCATAGTTGGATTCCTTTTATTCATTAGAGCGCTATGCAACCCAAGAGGTGTGTAATGCATACTAATTTGTTAAAATGTCCCTGGTAGATGAGAGACGTGAAGTATAAGAACAACCCCTAGGAATCGTTATAAACTTCCACTTACTCGCCTTCTATTCCCCAGGTCAGCTTGTATTCTCTCCGTATGTCTAATAAATCGTCACAGAGCAAACCTTTGTCTGAGAAAACGAGGAGAATAAAATCACAAATAGAGAAGGTAAAAATACAATACTGATGCTATTGGTAAACTCAATTTTGCGGTTTAAAAGACAACCATTTGCAAACTTGGAATACGCAGACCTTTCCGTCCCCTTGAGGTGGCTCTTCAGGCCTCTTTAAAGGAATTTCAGTGCTTAACTGTAGCACCGCATTTTTAACATTGATGTTTCGTAAAGGTCATCCAACAAAACTCTCATTCGATTTCCTTAACTTAGATAGTTTTCAAAGAGTTAAAGGAGTCCGGTAATTTGCTTATGTCATCTACAGTAGCCGATCCAAATGCTTTTCTACTCGACCTCCAAGTTAGTTACTTGGGTGACAAGTTCTATTTAGCAGCAGCAGTGCTGATGCCAAAAGCCTCATTGAAGTGGGACTTCTTATGCATTCCGTCTACCTAGCATAAATCATTCAACTCATGTCTATGCGATCCATTTGTCAGTGATCTTGCATGCATTTTGGGAAGCGATAGTGGTGTAAGCCTGTGGCAAGATTGAACATAAGCAATCCTGAAGTCATCGTTCTTTGCTGCACATGGCACACCAGATGTCATGTTAGCAGTCACCAAAACATAATTCCAGTGATAAGCTCATCAAAGGTCTTACGCAGGTTCTAGCATAATTTTGTCCTCTCTTAGCCAAAACTCGTGACTAAAGAGGTTATGGATGACAACTTCTGTACACTTTGTTTCTTAGTCTTCTTAACTTAAATTTTCTAAGACATTCGAATTTTTAAGCCACCTTCATTTGAATAATGACCGAAAAAGCAATATTAAACGAGTGTTTTGTCAGCTTGGATTCTGTTACCACTCCTTCAATCTCCGTCGAACACAGATGACAGGTGATTCTAACCTCTCCGCCTCCGTATCGAATGGTGTGCTTTTTCTATGCTTTATCTACCCTATCTCGCCTTGCGTTGAATACAACGTCGGAGTTTCATGTACTGGTTTAAACCTGTATTTTCCGCGTTTTTTATAACACAGAGACACAACCGGAAGTGGAAGTGGAAAGGCACTTTTTTTCAGAAAATTATCAGCATCATTCAGTTTAGTTTGTTTAGCTTTCTCCTCTTACGCATGCACTACCAATTTATTCGCAAATACAGTCCTGCTGTTTTCTCTTGGGGGATATTAGAAGTTAACTGGCTTCGATTTTACCGCCAAACCAAGTAGTGACAATAACCTCCTCAGGATGTAGCTGCTCAAATACCTTAACGCACTTCTTTGCGCTTGCTGAGCTCCGAACAACTCAGAGCACCAAGATTAAGAACTTGGCAATCCGTTCATGCTTTGCTAAACATCAAGCCTGGCAGACCAAGCCTGCCAAGCTTGAAACACCCATTTATCATTTCGACCAATTACTTTATAAAATGCAGCAGTCACCAATCAAAATACAGCAGTACTGCCCAATCACCATCCTGCGTTCATTCGCCGCACTCTCATTGGTGAATGGCGTTGGCCAACCTTTGCTCAATAAAACGTGTATATAAAAGAAACTTATCAGCAGACAGTTGGCAAGTTCCTGGCTGCCTTGTTGCGTCCGCTCCTTTTCCTGTATCATGGGGTAAGTTTTGGTCTCTGCCTTGCGGGCTTGTGATGATTGCGTTAGCAACAATTCTCGTTCGGCTTTATCTTTCCTAGTCTCAAAGAAACTGTCGAGAAGCTTTTCGCTGAGTTGGACAAGGACAAATCGGGCAAGATTAGTTGTGCTGAGCTCAAAGCCGCACTACAGTCGTACTCGGCGGAACCTCTTGATGACAGCCATGTAAAGGCTTTCTTTGATAAACTGGATTCCAACAAGGACGGCGAATTGTCCCTAGATGAGTTAATGGCTCTCTTCTGAATTGGAAACTAAGCTGATCCAGCTTAGCTTTATTCTTTTTACCCTCTTTCTCGCTGTCTCCCTTAATTCGCCGGTCTATGTGCTTCGCTAAATTTCATTGTCATATCGAGAAAAGTCTTGCTTTGTCGTACTACTATCAATAAATGCTGAGTTATGAATGGACGCAGACTAGTGGCTCTCTCTGGAGTGGAGTGGGGGTTGCTTTGCAGATGTGAGGTCTGTAATTGCGAATTGCCTTCCAGGCTCCCAGTTAAGGCCCCCGTGGCGCAGATGCATGTGATGAGGCGGTCCGGCTGGGTGCGTCAAATCGACATTGACCGCAGTGGCGTGATTGTGACTTACACATAAGCTGAGGTGCTCGCCATTTGGCTGTCTTGAGCCCGCCAGATTTTTCGTGAATCTCCTATTTCTCGGACTTTGTTCTCCTGTCTGATGACGCCTTCAACTGGCTTAGCAAATGTTTTGTAGTTGGGTTTATGTACATTTTGCGATGTGATGGATTTGGTACCTTTGCTTCACCCTTCGAACTAACCGATGATTGGAATGCTTGCAGATGAATAATGCTTTGGAGGGGAATGGGCTCTATGTGACATCGTTCGCCGCTAAATTAACTCCCTCTTAAAAGACCGAAAGTGCGCATTTACTCTCAAGCCGCAGAAGATTTGTACATTTGTGTGGGACATGGTTTGGCCCAATCACCTGCCATAAATTTGTCAAGCACACGTTACATTTACGTGACGTCGGGGTCACTCAAGAGAGTCGGTGTGTTGCATGAATGTGACACCAGTAGTGAATGCGATAACTTTCAAACACTGCGCTGCAACAAGTAGGTTGATGAGAAGTTGTACAACTCCTGCCGTGGGAGAGATTTTATCGTCAGCACCTTTTCTGTGATGGGTAGTCGTTTGACGGTTGTTCAATGGAGCGAGAGAACTTTTGAACTAAAATTTTATTTTTTCGATCGGGCCACAAGGCCGGTCCTATTTTCGTGGCAAGTGTACTTTATTATATTTAACAATTTTCTCTGCGAATAATTGTCTAAATGTAAGATTATAAGACGTTTTACAGAGCTTCATTCCAATTCACTCTTCTTTCCTTTTTTTTCTTCGATATTGTGCCACTTTGCAAGGTCCATTGGAATACCCTTAATTTACGTTAGAAGCCATGGCAATAACAAAGGGAAATGGATGAATTTAATGACCTGAATCCCAGTCCCAGGAAAGTTTCAGGCCTCATGAAAAGGAGAGGTTTTAGCCTTTAACTTATGCTGGGTATTGTCACTCCCTCTTTGTTTTGTTAAGACTTTCCACTAGGTAGGACGGCTGACTCATGCGAATTGAAGAGAAAAAAGGACGGCATCTGGCCTTTTTATACACACGAGTCACACCATCATTTGGCCTCGTCGTTACCGCTGTCGCACATGTACGCTCCTCGAATTACCCTCTTCCATTCCAACGTCGTAAACATGTGACATGCGTCCTTTGTCACATCTGTTTATGGTAGAAACGGGCAAGTTTGTTCGGCGCAAGGTAGTAAGAGGATGCTGACTGTTCTCTATTTGCAAGGGATGGTAGGTCTAGTGCGTGAGAAACTGGCATCCTGCCCTCATGCCATGCCAATGAAAGGTTTGAGCACCAGTGACTGAATGCGCCGCTTACAGTGCGTTTCAGGCGCGACAAAATGCAAAGGTGCGACCTTTGCCTTCTCAGCAGGTCTCACATTTTGTTCTGTCAGTAACTGTGTCGCCGAGGCTGCTCCCCACTCCTACCGACGTCGGTAATGGACACATTTATCGTGCTGATTCTGAAAACTGTAATTTGCAAAAATATCACAAATCATCTCCTCCATGAGCTTATGCAAATGGGTTGTCGCCCACAAGACAGAATAAAGCAATTTTGTGCTTGGAAAGGTAGGAGCGGGTGGCCCCCAATTGTAGATGACAGCCTAGTGATCACAATTTTCAGTGGAGTGTGCTGAGTGTCACGTCCACCAAGTGCAAGTGATCTCTCTCCCCTCCATCCTATCATTTCCTCGTCTTCACGGTTGCCACAGCTCTTGTTTAAATGCCCTTGAATCTAGCCGTCCATAAAATGACTTGGCATATCTGCATTTGAGAAGACAAAGCAGTTCATTTGATGTAGTTTTAGTTGTTTACGACAAGACGGATGTTTAGCAGTCATAGGCACTGTTATGGTTGAATAGGAAAACAAAGGTATCTGAAACGCGATTTGTTGTTCACTCCAGCCTTTTTGCAAACTTCCTTCCACTCCTCGATTGTTGGTGTGAGATCAGACAGTTGTTGAGCAGGTTTGAGGAGCCCAAAGACGCAATTGCAAGTTATGATTTAACTTTGGCGAGAGAACAAAGGCCTTCCTCTGCCGCTGTTTGGGTGTGCAGAGAGGTGAGAGATGCATCAAGTCGAGTGTTTGTCATTAGTCACGCTTCTCCACATGTATTTGTGTATGAATATGTTTATCTTCATCGTGGCGCGTGAGATGAATGGGCCTGAGATTAAGGGGTGAAGTGTAGCGTAAATTTTGCAAATTTACAATTAATCTTTGGTCAAATATCGCTCATCAAAAAGGCAGCCACACCTTTTAAACGATGCTAAAGTTCACTTGTCTAGAATGGACGCCTAAGTAAGAGGTGAAGGCGAGCTAGGACATTTACTGTCTCATACTTTGACGGTCGCTCGCTTCGGACTCATCTTGCAGAGCGAAGTCCAAATAGACCGAAATTTACAAAAAAAAAACACGTTTCATTCCGTTTTCTTGTGGTATTAAGGTTGTTCTGCTTTGTTGCCACAGGCTGACACCAGTGGAGTTTATAATGGCTCTGCCAGTCCGACTTAATGCGTCCAGCTTGGAGATGCTGTGTGAAATGCGGGCGGATTAGGCAAGAGTATCGTGGTGCCACGTGTATAATGCGCTGGTAAGTAGTGGAATGCCGGATGGTCGTCTAACACAAACTCAAATGAGCACTAATGGTGTGGTTGAAAGAGCAAATGATTGGAGAGGATTCACTAACTGTAAATCTTCCCCATGGAGGGAGTTAGAAATCGCTCCATGCCTTCCACACATCCTTCTGGCGATCCTAGCAAACTCCGTTAACAAAACCTTTGGAGTATTTTCAAAATCAAACGAGAGATAAACGGCGTCGTGGCATTTATTGTGATTGCGTTTCTCAACCCAAATCTGTAGGCATGCATCATTCGCAGGATGAATCAATCGTCACAGCTCTGCATAAACAATATCGAAGGCAACGTAACGCCACCTACACATCCAAGGGTGGTATAATAAGTAACTTTTTGGAATAAAAAAGTGTTTACTTAAACTTAAACTTAAGCTATGCTGTTTACTTGTGCGATTTACTGAGATGAAAGTTAACATCGAAAACGACTTGGCAACTGGCGGCCTGCCATTCCCAAATTGCACTACTAATGATCGCTTTTGAGTTCCATTCGTGGATCCTGGCTAAAGTGAGTGAAATACTTCTTTAAACAGACATTGGAGGGGCACTTGAAGAGTGTGTCCACCTGTCGGTCTGTGTGAATTCCAGAGTCGTTCAAAGTTTTTTGAACAGCCTGCATGTGGGCGATAAGAGGTAGAAGCTTATTTAACTGACTGCCATAATTCTCATCCCTTCTATTCCGACATGCTGGTTTTTCTCAGTTAGGATTACCTCCATTGCACAGATCCTTCCCATTTCTTGCAACTTCCACAGCTCTACTAATTCTTCAAGCTCGCAAACAAAGTGCAGGCTGTTCCCCACAGTGGGCGCCTGCTTCCACTTCTTAGACTCGCTCCTAATAGTTGTTGACATTTGCATTTGGTGTGGTTTCGAAGAACGATCGAAATTAATAGGTGTTATATGTTAGTCGGCATGTTCCAAGTTTACAATAGATATTTACAACTTTGGTAAACACGCGCCGCTCTGTCCGATTGTATCATATCGGAGAGCGATTTCATTTTAACACCACCGCAACACCTGGTGCAGGCCTCTGAGGTCACCTCGAGGGTAGACCGGGTACAGCCTTGCATGCCAAATGAAGCAGTTGACGCACAGGACAGGTCGAAGGTTCGATGTGATACAGAAACTTAATCAATAAAATAGAAAACCAGCTAGCCGGTGATGCGGGTTGGTAGCTCATCATACAACTTCAATTGGAAACTGTTATATGAAGAGACGTTGAAGCCAAAACAAGTACGTCCAAAATTTTGGACTTTTTGCCAAGATAGAATCCTGCCACAGCAAGTGACACTGACTGAGGCACAGATCCCACCTGGGCTAGCTCACAATCCGGCAACAGAGAGACGGACAACAGAGGCGGCAGTGTCTGAAGGATGGTACTGATAAACAATGCATTTTGGAATCTGAATGCCCAAATCCTAATCTGTGCGTCTCGACGTCTACTAGTGCCTTTAACGACGGTCATGGGCACGTATGTAGGGGGACAGGGGTGAGCCCACTATCACAGGGTGGTTGCCTGCTGTGGATGGGGGATCCAAGTGTGAAGGCCCGATCAACACTAAAATTGCACCCGAAAGGCATCTTGAGGTGGCTGAGAAGGCCTTTCTAGCTGTACTCCTTACTGCACCAATGAAAGCTAAGATGAGTTTGAAATTTTGGACATTGGGCTTTTGACTCCCAGCCGTGTCTTTTTTATCTCAAAAGAGGAGTTGTAGTGTGCTGCCCTAAATTATAAATTAGGGAATGTCAGTTTGACTCCGAATCTCCTCCTGATGCTAAGGCAGCAGTTATCTGCACACCAGTTGCCCATCAGCGGTTGAGTACTCTCAATCGGTGAATCTCTTTGCTGCACACATTGGGTCGCACAGCAATTTGCCATGCAACTACTATTGCAGCTCTTTATTCCAGTGCATCGACGCTAGCGTTCAAGCCTCAAGCTGAGCTTCAAAGGACTAGCACTTTTTTACCAAGGCACATTAACAACGTTCGTTTGAATTAAATCAGCGGTAAAGTGCATTATATAGGAATTCATAGCCTTATTATTACAACCAACTGTGCCACTTCCCAGTGCCACATGTACTCTGCGTTGAATGTTATGAATGGTGGCTATACTTCACTTCAGGTTGAAGGCAAGGTGTCTTTGCAGGTGGTTAACTGCATCTTCCACCATTTTTTCTCCTTAATTTGCTTTTCTAGCAATCCTTCGGGTCGGTTGAAATATGATGTTCTTGTGACGCCGTTACACACCCAACCAACTGTGCAGGTCCCTTTTCGGTTCCACGACAGCCTTGAGCAGTCAAAGCCATGCGATGCCACTTTTGGATTTGCAATTGACTTAACTCAACGAGATAACGTCCAAGACATCATCAAAACGGGAAATTAAATTAAAAAGCTGAATAGTGAATTCTTGTTATTTTTCGATGCGTAGAATTCATCAACCGCATTATGGGGCGTGACCCAGAGAGCGTGGCATGTAGCACGATCATCTGGTGATCAACGCTCTGGCTCGACTTCAGTCTACAACAAAAACGATTAGTTCAACCTCTGACCGCCTTTAAGGCTGAAATGATACACTATAAGAGATCTTGCATCTTTTCACTCACGAGGCAGGCTTAGGAAGGATCAAAGCTTTGTTAAATTTTAGCTGCTAGAAAAAAGGTCCATTATCATTGGAAGATCGCATTTTAAGCAAAAAAATTTGGCAATTTTGAGGTGATATAAGTGTTCATACCTTGAGCTAAACTTCATTCATAAAATGGAACTTTCTTGACTCTTTGGCAGAAGCATAGTCCCATAGTTGCATTCCTCGCAGAAGGCTTTGAAGTCCTCGAAGGAAAGGCGAAGGAATGGAACGAGGCGGAGGAGAGGAGAGTAATGTGGATTTCAAACTCCTTCAGCTATAATAACATACTTGTGTGATGATAATGCTACCCTACTTCCTTCCTAAGTGCTCTAGTTGAGAATTATTGAAGGTTTTCTTTGTTTAAACAATAGTGTACCAATGTTTGGAACCGTTTGTTGCAAAGCCAGAGCGCATTTCCTTCTACCTTCATTACTTACTACCTTTGTTGGAAGACTTAGACAAGTTGAAACATCTGTTGAGTTAATGAAAGTTCTGCAAAGCATACAAAACTGTGGTTGTAATGACAGTTAATGAGGGGTGAAGTGACTTCAACCTTGAAGCAGACCTTGGTGGATGTTAAATGTTAGGGGTGATCCAGAAGTCACGCTCTATGTGTTCCACAAAATTGCCCTGTGCCACATGTGGGAGGACTATGAGTCCTCGCTCATGTTTTGGTGGTTGCAGCATGCAGCCAACGCTATTTAACGTGCTGCTACTGTCTAAAAAAATCTCCAACTTCTGACTTTATAACTGAAGGCCTCTTCCTTAAAGCAGATTACGAATTAAGAAGGACTGCTTAACTAAAGGTGAGGAAGCTGAGACAGACCGTTAAAATTTAAACCACGTTGCAATGCAACAGGTGCTGCTTCCAGTTTAGAATTTTGCCCTCAGCTGAGTTCAATTCGGGTCATAATGTTTAAAGTAAGTTTGAGTCAGATGATCACTTTGTTGCCACAACTCGAATTTATTCTGTCTTCTAGTTCTCAACAAAAATGATTCCACGATAGTGAATTCAGCTAGGCTCTTGATACTGTTCCTGCCCGTCGGAGAATAAGCGCTAAGAGGAGAGAAGGGTTCAGTGTGGTAAATGAATGTGCAACCTCCAAAGCGGAGTCGAATTTGGCAGGGGCTCCGTTCATCTTTTTTGTTTACCTTCTTCCTTTGTGTGTTCTCTCATTTTCTATGAAGTGATCGGTGTGTGTGCGTGTGCACATCCAGCTTGCATTGAACCCCTTTATAGCCAGAGTAAACAAGTAGCTCTACTGCAGGAACCTTTGAGGCTTTTTTTTAAACAGTTTCATACAGCTGAGACAATTTGATGCCCTGTAAGGGCTTAAAAAGTGACTAGTTAAGTGGATCAGTGGCAGAGGGTAATGGGTTGTTTTCCGAGCAAAGAAAAACGCGATCGGCGTATTCATTCCTCCTTTAAGGTGGAAGCGATTGAAGGTAGTTACTCCGCCAGTAGAAAGGCCTGTGGCGAGAGGGCGCCACCCGACACACGCAAGAGACCTGCGTACCAGTCAATCAATCAAACCTTAGTCATCGATTTTGCGTACACGAGGAGATCAACTCAGCCGGAGGTGTGACCACACGATCCCGTTCGTGACCGTGCATAAAGTGATAGGGGAGAAAAAGGGGGGTGGAGGGAGGGGAATTAGTCATCACCGTCTCAGTCTAGGGTGTGCGTGTGTATCGACTCCCCTACTGCAGTCACTGCGGCAGTCACGCACGCTTTTTGAGGGGAAAGGGGAGAGCGGGTTACGGGGTCTGGTTCACGCACGCACGCACGTAGACTTCCCTCAACCAAACAATCGTCTGCGGTGAGTTTTCATGTTTGTCGCTAAAGTTGGTCCAGACAGCAACAATCACGGGATTTAATCAGCGAACCTCTCAGTTTGGAGCCTAACTGTTTGTTGAAGGGTTACCCCTAGATGGCATTGCGATCAAACTCGGTCGTAAATGTTGGTCAATTTGCCTCTGAAGGGTTGTCAAACAGTAGCACAGATTAACCGCTATGGCGGAATCTCAATTGCTGTTAAAGGCGCGCATTTGTCCAGTATTTTTAAATATTTTGATCTTTGGACGAAGTGGTGACTGGAAAGTTTCTTTTCCACACTATAGCGTGGTCTTCAATTGTTACTTCAAAGATATGAAGTAGTTTTTGTAGCAGTTAAAGGCTGTTCCGGGTTTTTACTACCTTAGAGCATATCTGTCCTTTCAAAGACCACAAATGATTTTAATTTGATGATGCCTTTTTTAGTTCTGGTTAGATGTTAGATTTGTTGTTCTATAATTCTTTCCACGGAAGGATCATCTGATCAGTACTGAAGTGGTAGTCACAGAGGTAATAGCTGTTGTGGTCATTGAGGAGAACACTTCACCACGGGTGAAGAGCGCGAACTAGCCTGAGACGACAAGTTGAAACAGGGTAATTACAAAGTACTCCTGTCAGAGATAAAGAAAAGCATTAGCGGAGTGTGGGTAGTACCAGTATGCCTCAGACTTGGCAATTATTTGGTTTAAAGGGCTTTGCATAGGCATGGCACATGCCTTAAAATGGCAAGGTCAAGTTATTTGTGGCGACGGACTTCTTCCTGTCATTTTGTCCTCTATGATTCAGTAGCAAAAGAAGGGAGCAGCTTCGGTTTACAAGGCATGCACACAAAATCAGTCGTGTAGGTGTGCTTAGGGTCATGGAGATCACAAAACCTATAAATTAAAATGTAAATTGGATTTGTACTGACGACATCCGAGGCAGTGGAAGGTGATGCGACGGTGAGAGAGTGTCAAGATGCACAGGTACAGTACGTTTGCATTATATTAGCATCTGTTGGAGAGGCGATAAAATGACGCCCGACTCCGGAGTACACTCGAAACACAAAGTATGGCACCTCACCGATTCATTGAGTGCGCTGAAGTTAGCCCTATGGAGGATTGACAGCTTAAGTTGTAGATTCATGTCAACAGGTTTAGGTCAATGTGAAATAAAGAAGGAGTCAGTCTTTCATCGTCCTCCTGATGCATACTGAACCATCTTAGAAGAATGAAGTGGATTATCAACTCTTCCATGGAGCCAAGCGATCAACGCCCCATCGTCTATATTTCCTTTTGATTAATTTGTGTATAGTTTACTACAGTGGCTCATTTACGGTACATTGTAGGCACAAATCACTGTGATTGTAAATGCCAAATCAGTAGATGCATGCAGATTCCTCGAGCATGGCAAGACGACATCAGGCCACTTCATACGAGTGCACTTCCATCTCCCACTTGGAGAATTTAATTAGCCAAACATGCCACATGTGATTTGCGGACTAAAGTTTTGGACTTGCTGTTGAATTTTATTAGCTGTAAAGCCTTGCAATCCACGGCTTGATTCAACAAAAATCCTTTGTTAATCCTTCCCAACACCTTCAAGAAAGACGTAGAAATGTGTTCTGCATTAAAGAGACCATCAGAGCATGTCACCGAAGAGCCAAGCTCATATACTTCAAAGCGCATAGAATTGAAGACTGAACGTCGGTACGTTCCTATCCGCCTCAATTGTTGCCACAGCTCAAACGCACCACCACAGTTTACACAACAGAACCGCTCAAGTGGTGACTACTGCTTGAGGCAATTGACCTTTGACCAAAAGCAGTCGACACAACTTCAGGGTTAGTGTTTCAAGCGCAGCCAATGAGGTTGTAACTCGTTGTGGTGCAACCACTTACCATAAAGTAGGCAAGGCGATGTGTCGCATATACGCGACGCTGGCGGAGAATATGCTAATTTACATACCAAATTACTGTTATTGAAGGATTTTTAATTTTCGTGGAAACTTTTGGTTTTCAAAATGTAAACCTACTCTAGGTAACGAAATATTCCTTCGAAACTGGAAAATTGCCTTGGCTTAAAGCTGTGATGGCATTTTAGACCAAAAAGCCGAGTTTTCCAATCTACCTGTCGCCATGGACGACTTAGCTTGGCGCATCGTATTGTTAAAATAAATGCCTGGATAACGCAACACAATTTGCACTACTAAATTCTGCGATTACAACCTCTACTCACTGTTGTTTTCGGTCGCCCGAGTGCGAAAATGGGCTCCACAAATTGTGTAAGAAAGTGCTTCTTTCTGGGTGGATAAACTGCGCCTAAAAGGTATTCAAGAGCACTTATGTTGAAGAGGTTGTGTAGACTCTTGCCATCACTCAATCTTTGTGGTTTATTTGTGTCACCGTGTGTAAAAATGCAAGTCTTAAGTATATCATTTAAAAGTAAAAGCATGCTCAAAAAAGATTTTGGTAGATGTTCTCAGGCAAGCATTCACATCGACGCTGAGACGAGGTTTTTGATCATGCTAGGAACGCCCTGCGCCTATCAACCAAAAGGACAATAAACCTTCATTAAATTGTTGCTGCTTCGGATAAATAATATGACAGCTAGAAGTGTGCTAACACCTATTTGAGTGGCTTTATTTTCCACCATTTAGCGATGTGCTCGGAATAGAATATTTTGACACTTTTGAATGACAATGGATAAACAGCATGGATTCACCGGGCCGTTCAATGACAATTGAATTGTTACAGAGTCAGAGCTTTTTCGTAAGTCTAAACAATCTAAATTGATGCGGAAGAATATAAGGCTTACAAACGGTTAGAAGAGGCGAACTGGAACGCTGGCTGGACCGACACTGCAACCAGCGGATGCCCAAACGCTGACAATACCAAAAATCAAATTCTAAGGAAGTACTTTCGAATGATTTGCTAGAAAAACATGATTATTATGAACACGGAAAAATTTCCCTTTTGGAAGCATTGTCGTATAGAAACAACCTCAGCTTGAACGAACAGTGCCCAAAATCCAAATGAAAGTGCTGACAAGCTGATTTGCTTCAAGCTATCGAAAAGTGGATTTCTATCCATAGAATAAGGAATTCCCCAATAATACGCTTCACTATGCTACGCGCTCGCCATGGAGAATGCCAATTACAGAATGCCATTATGCAAATTGATTGAGAGAAATAAGCATTGGGCTAATGCGCAGATTTCTTTTACCAAAGCGGTATATGTGTGTAGGATAATTATGACAAGTCTTCAGTGTTTTGGAGTGCAAACGGTCCTAGGTAAAATCGCGCCTCTGCTCGTGACTCATGATAATTCGAAGTTGGCATAGCAATGACTTTAATAATGTGATTAGATAGTGTCTGCCTAAACCGAAGTTTTGGTGGCAGGTCCCACAGGCTTTTAGCATTTTGCCTTCACCTGTACGCCACTCTTCACTATAATACGTTTTTGGCTTAACTATCAGCTTCCATTGGGGCCAAAGGGGTGACCACTTTGACTCTCCTGGATGAGCCAAAGTCCAGACCTTGTCAAATGTACCCATCTCCCCCCAATTGGCTGAATCTGTTTCAACTCACGTGCACTGCCTTCCACTATCCATAATTAAGTCTCAATATAGTACAACTTTTATTGTATAGTCGAAGTAAACATTAAAATTCCTCCGATGCTACGCATTCATTCATGTTCTACGAGGGCCCAACAAGCTCCAACTGACTCACATTTTGGTGGCATATCAACAAAGCAGCGTAAGTGCAATGCTTCCATCACGTAATTACTTGGTCCGTGCCAAGGATTATCTTTATCATATGTTATAGAACAAGAGGTTTATAGTTTAACCAAATTTAATCGTGATATTCTAAAGAGAGACTTGCGATTAACTTCAAATAAAAACGATTTATTAAAAAACATGCTACTTATGTATTTGACTAAATTGAAAAAATCTGCTAACATTATTTTAATAGATGCCAAATTTTTAACATTTTGCGTCCAAACATTAATTATGCACTTACCGTTCTCCTAACTAACTCTTATTCTTTTATACAAATGTGATAAAATGCTTATTAAGTGTTTAGGCAACTGCAAAATTCTATGCTATTTATACTCTCAGAGGTCATGAGCCTAATAAAAGGGCTCCGCGCCAAATGCGCAGGCCGAATGTGACGCGTTCGGTCCGGAATGGTCATCAAGACATTTCGGGAGCGTAATCTTTGATCGTGGCATGTCCGCCATCGCGGGACGGCCTTTGGCGTGTTATTCCGGAGTAACTAGCGAGCGGAGGTCGGCGGTGTTGGTGGTTCCATCGGACCTCCATACCTGGTTGCCAGACGGTTGGTGCTTCAGATTGTGGGCGTTCTTAGTGGTTATCGGAAGTAGCGCGAGAGATTTGGGTCATAACTACTAACGCGTGTCTAGGTGTTAGTCATAAACGAGGAAGTAGAGGAGAAGAGGGTGAAAATAATGTCTGAGTAGCTAATCTCCAGTAGCCATTAGAAAACTGTTCCAACTATCTGGCTTAAAAGACTAACCCAAATTCAAGCGAATTTTCGGCAATTAAATAGGACAGGTAGAAATTGTATCAGCAGACATCGCACAGCGAGGACAAACTAGATAACCTGGTCCCTGTGACTAAAACATGGATGTCGAGCATTTAGAAAGTGTTCGACGTATGCTCAACCTGTTAAAACCCTTGCTCAAATCGCATTTGCGCAGGCTAGCATCGCCATTCTCTCAACTCAGTCATTGTAAACATTTTCAAAACACAATTTAAAAAAACATTTTAATAAATTTTGTGACCTAAAGTTAGCACAAAATTGTTAGGCTTTAAAAGTACTTTTAAGTTAATTATTTTGTTCGTTTGGTTTAATTAATCAGATCAGCCGTTTGAAATTGGGCGCGGTGTATGCTAGTCTTTCGCTTTTCTTGTTCGTCGTAGGGTGCGTGCCGTCTTGAATCACTGTAGACGTCGACATATTTCTGGATTTGTGTAAGGCAGCATCTTTTGAATTTACTTATTTCAATGAAGTGGTGGAATTATCTGATTTTCCTCTTATTCGTCTCCGTGTGTGACGTTTGCGCACACGATGGGCTTTTTTTAAGTCTAGGAAGAGATGATATTCAGACCTTACTACGGCTATGTATCCTGCGTTGTCAGTTATATGATAGAGCAAAGACGCAAGTTGGTACTTTTTGCAGGCATGGGCATTCATAATCCAACGAACTCCATGTCTAGTGTCTTGCTGTTTGGTCCGTATGCACGCCCATATGATTTTAGAGGCATGTACATATCTCTCCTTGCTTAATACGATTTCTGTGTTTCTGAGGTTGGTGATGTCTGTTTTAGACAATGTCGGATTTTGAGGAAAACCCCGACGAATTTATCGTTGAGAAGGTTCTTCGGGTTAGAATTCGTAACGGAAAAAAGGAGTATTTTCTTAAATGGAAGGGTTATCCTGATTCTGAGAATACTTGGGAGCCTGAGGAAAATCTGGATTGTCCAGATCTGATCAAGCAGTTCGAGGAGAATGCCAAGAAACTCGCGAAAACACGACCCGCTGGAAGACCATCCAGCATTGCATCTAGTGATAATGGTAGTGTTAGAGATGCGGAGGTTCCGAAAACCGACTCTGTGCCATCCTCTGAGCCGGACACCTCCAAATCTGGCGATCCGGCTTCAAAGAAGCGTGGCAGGAAACGCCGAACCCCCACTTCACAGGAGTCGGATGCGAACAAAACCGGTGACGAGCACGAGGAAGAGGATGAGGGTGAGGATGAAGAAGATGGGGAAGGCGGCTCTCCAGCTAAAGTAGGTCTTGCTCGCTCATTTTGGTTCTCATCGACACTGGCTTACTGAAATTTGCCCTTAACAGCGTCAGGTACTGTCAGAACTACCCTCAGTTGGTGGAAAAGTTCGTGGTTTTGAACGCAACCTTAAAGTGGAACGCATTATTGGGGCCACAGAGTCTTCGGGGGAGCTTATGTTCTTAATTAAATGGTGAGGCTTTTTATGCTATTTGTCTACTTGAATTTGTGAGTAACAGTGCTTTATGTCCGTCACTTCTCCCTACAGGCAAGGGATTGATATTGCAGATCTCGTTCCAGCCAAAGAGGCCAATGTTAAGTGTCCTCAAGCGGTCATCAAGTTCTATGAAGAACGGTTAACCTGGCACACTCCTGACTCCCAATCGTCTCCAGCCAGAACATAGCTCTTCGTCCTTACATATTGCCGTTTTGTCCTTATTTTAAGCATTTAAGACATAGATTAACTCTCTCCCTTTTCCTGTAAGTAAGCTTCCACCATCCGTATGTATTGGCCACTAAATGGCATTCGATGTGTTTTGATACCGCCACTAATAAGAAGGACATACTATCCATGAGGATATGTAATATAAGTGTAATTCTGTCTCTTACTAACTTCAGGATTTCCTTCGGTTTTGGTATCTGGCTTCAGAAATAACAAAATAGTTTGAATTTTTGTATTTGAGGCGTATGGTATTCAGTTTACATTTCAGTATGAGTCTAGATAGTTCTTAGGCCTGAGTGGTTTGAGGGTGGTGGTTTCGTCGGCTTTGACGCCTGCCTCCGTGTTAATGTCTACCGGGATGAGCTGCCGTAGCTACTTCCCGTGGAGTCCGAGAGTCCAGAAAATGAGCTGCTTTCCGTCGGTGCGGTTAATCGCGTGGTGGATAAGCGAGTCGGTAAGATTAGCTTTAGGAGTAGATATTAAAGTAGTTTATAAAGTCAGAGAGACCGATTCAAGTTAACTCAGTTGTACGGGTCATAGAGGCTGTATTCGGTCGGTTGGTTTAATCATCCCACATTTTACTTTTGCTATACAATTCTAGCTAGGCTGAGGATGGTGACCTGCCCTGTTGGGGCCTTAACAGTCGATAAAAGCGATCAATTCTCCTTTTCATTTAGCTATACAAAGGGAGCGGGAAACCTTTGAACACCTTTTACAAATGAGGGAAAGTGAACGACAAACCAATTATCCACGCGATTTTGTTCATGAGAATGGCAGTGGATCTCAGCATTTGCTAGGTGTTAGGCAAAAGTGATGAACAATTTCACCTGGTGACAGGAACTCGGCTTTAACTGATAGAATTGGCTAACCTTGGTCCCGTCGTGCTCAGAGAATGTATTTATAATTTGGAAGATGCGATGATGGTTCTCGTATTGAACAATGTCCCTCAAAGTAGCGTGATGAACGGTGATAAGATAGACACGGTAGTAGAACTTCATCAAAGACATCTTGAAAAAGACTTGGTATATTGTTGAGAAAAGAGTCTACAAAGGAGACAAAACTTCCCTCAATGCAAAGAGAGAACGAAAGTAGGTTGTTACGCTGACTGGATAATGAGTCTATTGGGTGCTAATACACATTTCGCATAACTGTTTATTTGTAAGGTAATCCTCAAAAGGGTTCTGCCATTGACACATTTAAAGTCCGATATGCACTACTGCGATGTAGCAGGTAGTTGTAATTTTTGAACTTCAGACCGAAGAGGACATCACACAGATGCCAAAAAGGAATGAGTTTTGTGAATTCCCCACTTCCAGGCAGGGACAAACTGAGAAGAGAGGTCTGACGAAAGCAGAATCGTTTTATGAGATAAAAATAATTTAAACAAGGACAAAGGACACGAATATGCAAATGCTCTGCAATCCCAATTAGGGGTGATCAAAGCGGTTTCAGTCAAAAGCTGTGCAAAAATCAGAAGCTAGTGGTCAGAACATGTAAAAGCCTGCAAGATGGTTAACCTTTCCGAATTTCTACTTCTCATGTCGTTATCCGAATGTCTAGATGCATAAATAATACATCATAGAATACAAGAGAAGAATACCATAAGGGTACGGTTGACGGTGTGTTGGAAGATGAAGGTAGCCTGCTCATTGTCTGCGCCGGTCCAATAGTTTGCCATCATAATGATGCCGAAAATGACGTCAAAAATATCACCCAATGTGTAAATCATGCAGCCGATGCACTCATCAAAGTAGCGATGATAGCGCATACGCAAGTAGTGAGTGAAGATGAAGAGGTTGACTAGGACTACCACTATTTTGACGGTAATTATGAAGTTGGTCGGGTCCAGAGGCATACAACTGAAGGACATAACAAATTTTCATTCTGACTTTACCGTAACTGTATAAAGGCATCATCTCGGTGGCATCCTAATCGAAGGCTTTTAAATCAATTATTTATCCAGATAAGTGGTTTTTATGACCTCCCAAACTTTGGCTCCCACATTGGTGTTACAATTTCTTCGATAGTGAGAATATCAGAGCAGAACTGGTCGACACAACCACGCTTGTTGAGTTGAGTATAATGGTGGTGTTGACAAGTTCCTTCCAGATAAATATCAGATGCCAGTTTATTGACTGGATGCTACGCTCTAGAAAGCCTTGGAAAAGGAACAGATGCTGAAGTCTGCTCTTCATAATGTATGCACATAGAGATCGACCGCCTGGCTTAGACCCTCGTTTATCTTGCCGTAATGCTGAACGAGCCTGATTAATGCACTTTAGACATGTCTTCTACTCACATCAGGTTTATTCGGAGGATATCATGCAGTGAACACAAACTGTCTGCTCCTAATATTTTCGATGGGGACAGACGCAGCTTGTCCAATGGTTCTCTCTATGCACACCGGTAATTACTTACCACTTTAGCCGACAGACTGGTTGACATATTTTATAAATCGGACAATACGTCTCAATACTCATGATAACGGGACTTACATGTGATTGAGGAAGTGATTACCATAGTATTGCAGGACTGCTTGAACAGTGACGCAGACGACTAGGAGAGAGAGTTTAGGGGAGTCTGTAAAGGGTTCAGAGCGAATAACTAACTTAACAGACGCGAAATAACTTACTGGCACAAATTATGGCTAAATTCCAGAGCATGCGGCCCAATTGGTTAGTCTTTCCTGTGAGGACAACTGCTAGCCAATAGGGAATGGAGAGCACCGTCTGCATATAACTCCACGCCAGGAGGATGGGTCCCTTCGACTAAGAACAATCAAAGGACGGGAGTGGAAAGAGATTGCCATAGAGGAGATATTCGCCGACTCGGATGAAAAATACAAAAGGGTCTCCTGAAAGCACCATTTTTTTAGAGCATAGTGTTCCTCTCAATTCTCACAGATTGAAAGGACATTACATTGAATTAAGCTGTGAGACAGTTGTCCAAACACCTTACTGCTTGAAGTAACTTTGTCCATCGCAGTAAGAGCTTGCAAACTTCAATTCTATAAATGTCTTTGACATCCGAAACATTAAATCTCCTGTTCATTCGGAATTCATCTTCTATGTGCCTACCTTCTACCCGGCAAATACCAAGAAACGCGGAAAGCCATCATTTAGCGAAGTACAAGATGTTGTTTTAAAGGGAATGCACCACCACAATCCCAGTTGTCAGTAGACAATTTGTAAGAACAGCCGCTGAACTCATGGAATCGTCTACAGTCGTCTACTACAATCAAAATTCCTTAGCCTCAGCAAATAAGGCTGACAATTAAGCAGCATCAAGAAATTGCAACGAGCCTTATCGAAATCAGTGACACCCATTGTAACTCCATCAAACTGTGATACACGTGGGTTGAATATCCCAACTGATTCTAGCGAGCTGTCAGGAAGACTCAAAAGAGAGATGCAGGTAGTAGTCCTCTATACTCCCATACTATTACGAACCCTGTGAGGAGGCTTTCAAATAGATGAAAGTTTTAAGGTGGATTCTACTTTCCTGCTATGACCGACTTTAGTGAAGATACGGCGATTAACTGATTCTTTAGAGGAAGTCAGGAAAGAAGTTAGATGACGTTGACTAGTAAGAAAGCAAGCGAGATGTTGTCTTTGAGGACATAACTTTTTACAATTGAAAGTAGGCATTGTGCTAATTTTTAACCTGAGACGTTGTGTACTTTATACGTTTCAAGTGCCTCGAGAAGCACAGCGAATTGCTTCCTCCACTTACTTTGAGCAAGAGGGCAATTCCACTGGATTACTTGTAACGGTGGTTTAGTTTTAAAGGCTGACCAAGGGGAGGGAAAGCACAATCGTAGCTCTCTTCTGTTTGCATGACACCTATCCCCATTGCAGTGACGTTCACATGCACCCACGTTTATGGACGGTGAGGCATCAATTTTGCAGCACACTATGGGTGGCTTTTCCTTCCTTCCTTTTTCCTTCCTTCTCGTTTGAGACAAATACCCAGACTGTGAGAGCACACCTGACGCAGGATGTAGGTGCAGTACAGGTTGACCACATCCATTTACTCATTTTAGCACAAAGAAGGTGTTTTAAGTAGTGCCACTTACCAGGCAGAAATGCGCATTTTGACACTGGTCCAGGCAGGCTGAGAGGCAGTCGATGAACATGAGGTTAACCAGTAGATGCACAATTCCAAAATTTCGAAAATCCGGATAAAATCTTAGGAAAGATGATTGAGATAAAGTTGTGATGCAAATTAAGTTGGCGAATGGGACTGATTTCCTTACCTGTTTTGGTGGTATTTGTACACCTGAGAGAAGAATTTTGACCTAAAATTTATCGAAAGAGATAACTAGCTCAGGAGAAAAGGAAGGTGTCAAGCACTCTACCAAGGCCAGAAATAAGCCTAGAAAGAGAATCTCTAGACAGAACGGTGGCGTATCATTGCTAGTGGAAGTCAAGCAATTTAACAGGCAATTGAGACACGTGCAAAGAAGCCTCTCGTGTGCTTTGCTCTTTTTGTGAAAAAGTTTTGGGTTCTTGAGAGCTTAGTAGACAAGTTCCATTTCATTTGGTTCACAGCCTTCGAGCATTCCAAGGAAAAAGAAGAGAGATGATGGGAGACCATTTGCGTACAAGAAAACCATTCCACAGTAAGACCCAAAATGAGCAACAATTTGGCTGCAAAAAATCCCTCCTTAATCAGGAATTTAATGATCTGAGCCAAGAGGACAAGAAGTAAAACAACTACGAAGTTTCAAACGCATCAACATCTACCTCTCCATAAGATCTTTAGAAGCTATCACTCGAATGGCTCGATACAACCCATGAAGCATTGTGCGACCACCTTCATAGTGGTATAAAATTTTGCTGATGCCCACCGGAAACGTTTGCCCTTACTGGTCTAGTCCAGCTTGGTCTAGCCGTGTGTTTAACAACCCAAATGGATTACTTGCCGCAGACACTCTGCGCCGTGATCTTCGTACAATGCCGATGACCTCCCGCTTTTGTTAAGCAGTACGCCATTTGGCAAATCTTTGGTTGACCATGACTTCAAGGAGGCAGCAGAACTACATTTTGCAGGTTTCAGCTACATCTTTTGGCTTGTAAAGTGACGACTCTGGAGTTTCGATATTTGTTAAGGCGCAAACGGCACAGTAAGTCCGAAACTTAGTCTCAAATGTGTAAATTGTTTGTCTGTGTAGATTTTCAAAGGCCTTGCAACAAAGAAACTCTATTACCCGCTATAAAAGCATCTAAAACCAAAGTGAGTGGCGGAAGATACGCACGAGGTCACTTACACTGCAATGATGAGCAGCTCCAGGATTCCAATAAGAGCGAATATGCGATTAAAAATGAATGCGAACAGAAGACCTGGGTTGAAACGAATACTTGCCGGGACACTCGTCTTAAGGTTGTCGGAGTTTTTAGTCACCCTGGAGACAAAAAAGAACCCATGGTTCTTACAGCGACAGTGAATTTCTCTCCCAATCAGAACTGTTTCGCAAGCCTGTCTGCTGTATCCGATTTCATTGTTATCATCCATTCTGACAGAAGAACATTCGAGGTCCCGTTGGGGCATGCTCTTGGGAACCCGGAAAACAAGTCTTATCTCAAAGTTCTTTCTAAAGTCTGACTGTAAAGGGGAAGAATAGGAAGTGTCTTGCAAGTTTACCAAAGACCTGAGACTAAAGCTGCCGACAAAACAGAGATGGGAAATAGGGCGGAGGCTGATGACTTGGATGTAAGCATGATGTACTGCTATCGCGTAGCATGTCACGTCCAGCGGTACAGGATTCTCCATTTCTTCCACGTAAAAGGAGACTTTATCGATACTCTGTAGCAAAACAACATTCAGCACCCTGCTATTTGCGTGCTTTAAGGCCATAACATTCAACTTACGCTCAATTTTGCAATGGAAGCCATGCTAGGAGGGTAACGGTAGATAGAGATCAGGTCAGTGAGGTGAGAGTAGAACGTAGCCGCAGTTCCGTTAATTACATGAGCGTTGATGATTTCTGTAAGTTTGTGGATAAGTTTGTAGAGCCTAAATCAGTAAAAGGAAGCCTCTTGAGGAAACTTTTGTCCTACTTAAAAAATAGGCGAACCACGATTTCCTATATTCTTACTCTCACCTCTGCATCAACAATGCCAAAGAAACCTTACCATTGCTCCGAGCTATATCATAGCTTTATTCATATCGCTAAGATGGCTAATCATTTACTTCCCTAATCAAGCATACTTTATGCCGTTCAGAGCATAAAAATGGGCCTTTTGGACAACCGCATTTAGCATGAGTTCGGTCAGCCTCAGAAAACCGGTCAAGAAGAACTGGTTAAAGATGGGATCCAGTTGGAGGCAATGTTTCGACCAACTCTCCAACGTTGAATAAGACTGAGCGAGGAATTTGTAGGGGTCTTTCTCCTCAGTTATTAGGTGCTTCAGTCTTCCGAAAACCAATAAGTAGAGCACCGAGCACTTTACCGGACCTAAAATGTGAATACATGTCTTTTTCACAGCTTTTTCGTGAGTACCTTGTGCACTGATTTATTCAATGATCTTATATACCGGTGGCATGGCGACGCTAAGAGGCTTAATTCATCGGCTCGAAAAATCAACATCAAAACGAGAGACAACTGAATTTTCAGCTCCAAGGTCAAGCATTGGTAAATACCACAAAAGGATTCAAATAACGAAGAAGTAGATCTAAGAAATTTCCAATCACGCCTTTTGGATAGCCACAAGTTAAGGCTTTAGGCCATTGAGACCGCAATTTTCATTCGAAATGTGTTCATTTTGTTTTTATAGTTGCCTGCACATTATCATGCTACTGATTTTTTAATAGTAGAATCGCATTAATTACTTGCGATATTGAAAGATTTATTTTAAATCTGCATTTCTCCGTTGGCGCAATAATCCGGACAGTTTTAGAATTTTAAGCTCGAATTCACACACGGTCTTCCGAGGCTATTTGCCCCTAACTTTGCATAAATAATCGTTAATAAGGTTGAAATTTGATGAACGCACTCCAAGCTCGAAACTTGGTATCCGCGATCGTTGGGTTAATGTGTGTTTTGAAGTTTTGCCTGCAGTACATTCCTTCAAAGTATTCACATCTTTATGAGGTAATTGATGACACAAGAAGTGAACACCTTAATCATGGCATTTTAGAACACGAGCGAAAATTTTGGCCAGTCGTAAGTGAAGCATCGGAGAAAAGTTAGGTCTGAACCAGGAAAGTGTGGGTGACCGGTAAGTGGTATGTGGGTTAACACTAAAGATACAAAGGAAATACTTATTTCTAAGCTGGAGTAGGTTGCCTTAAAAGTAATTAGCATCCTAAGCATCCGCAGAAATTTCTGAGTGGCAAAAATGTGGCAGATGGAAGCACACGATGTAATCGTAGCCTGTGGGTGGAGGAGTTTCCTTCAGGCAAAACGTCAGCTTTAAGCCAATGGGAAATATAGATTAACTGGAGGCTAGTAAAACTGTTCTTTTCAGCCTCAAACGGGAAGAGTTAAGTAACAATACCCTTTTACCCGAAGCACATGTAGGACAATGTTGTTTAGCACTCGGAAGTTTTTGGTGCTTTAGCTAACAATGAAGCTCAAAATAACTACCGTGACACTTTGGACGAACCCGATAAATGGGATGGGCTAGGAAAGCTCTCGCGGCACATCATCTGAAATCTGTGTTTAGAAGGGCACATTTGAAAATGCTACAACAGGTTTGACAAGACATGAAGAAAGCCAACATAACACGAATCGAAAACAACGGCTACGGTTTCGATTAAAATGAGCAAAGCAATTAGGGGAGAAAGAGAGTGGTAGCGGTATTGTGGAAACGAGTACGTTCTTCTCCCAGGCTGTTTGCTAAATGATATGATAAGTAATGGACTTTGCATTACAGCGCTTTTTACACAATCTGTTAAAGTGCCGGTCAAAGGTCACTGATTCCTCCAATTGTTACCGAAAATGGAACCGAGTGGACGAATTTTCAGCTTGATTAAGTTGGTCGTTACCTGGACGAACTTTCTGGTCAAAGCATGGTCAGCGCATTTCTGAAGTCAGCGAATATTAAGCTTAAATGCTCTACCTTTAAGTTGTGTAGTAGTCAGCGCAAAAGCTTTTTCATCGTAGGTTTCGAATTCCTCCATGTAGCAGCCCGACCGCTCATTTTCTCGCCACTCATAGCCACCGTACCTGTTCATTTCACTAGCAGTAAAATCACAAGATGAATTAATCTACGATACATACGAACCATCGTTTCATCCACTCTATGGAAGGAATGATTTGTTATTGATATGATAAACATGATAGAAGGTAAAATAAACGGAGCGAGATTTGAGAATTACTAGTGCTTTGGAGCAGTTTAACAAAGGGAAAGTGAGTGGTACGAACAAGGAATGGTTTCAAGACTTCGGAAATCTATCGGACAACCCATTTACACTTATCGTCAAAACGGACTGAAACTGGAAGAACGCACCACTTGACCTCAAACCTCTGATCTGGACTTAGGAGAGGGTACTTGCAGGCAGCAGAAACCGTAGCGCTGTCCTCTATTGTCTGGATTGACGGCACATGTCTCTTGATGCTATAGAAGGGTGTAATTTGGGTTTTCACAAACGTCTCCTTACAGCCTGAAAAGAGGAAAATGCGAGATTTTGTAGCAGCCTATCTGTGGAGAGTTGTGCAGATGCATTTTTTTTTGTACTCAGTCTTCCACCCTTTAGGTACTTAAATTCTCAAGTTGTGGGCAACTTTGAAATCGGCAAGAGGCTCTTAGCATTCATTTTTGTCCCACCCTAGTGAATAAAACGGAGAAAAGGGGTCAAGGTTCAGCGAAAAAAAAACGCAAAGCTCTGCAGTTCAAAAATGAGATGCCCCATAAAAATGGTACGGATTCGATTCTTCATTCCTCTGTCTTCGTGACGGTTTCTGTGCCCTCGAATTCGAGAGCAATGATTGGCACTACGGAGTAACAAAGAGGATCCCAAAAGGTGAGAATTTTGTCAAGCGGTAAGAGAATTTATAAGTGCAAGAATGAATTCTTGTACAAGACTAACTGTTAGTAAAAGTTGGTGCAAAAATCGTCAATGGCCCAAAATACAAGTGGGGAATTCGATGAAGCTTCATTGGCTCGATTAGAGGCAATGGGAAGCACTTCACCCTTGAAGGAAGCGGAGATCAAATAGCGATCAAAAAATGAACTCAAAAGGGGGTTTAACTATGCAATTTGCATCTTCAGTTTCACGGTAACTGCACACATCAACGACGAAGGATTTGCAATTTCCCTCATTTAATATTTTTACCAAAAACAGTAGCTGATAGTGGGAAGATAAATATTTTTTTAAAAGTTTAAAAGTTTCAAGTCTGCAAACGATTCAAGCATCACTTCAAAGAAGAAGAGAAATCCAAGAGAACTGAGGCTAAACCACTTGGTTCCCTGAGTAGTTCAAGCTGAGAAGGTGAAATTCCATTGCCGTTAGTGAGGGTGACTGAGGTCGGCACTCCGACGGCACTTTCACCGTGAGTTGTGCCGCAAAAACAACTTGGAGAAAGTGCAAGTAGAAACTTAGATTTAATTCTCATCTCAAGTTGTCGCAATTTAATTTTATCCTAGGCCGAGAGTACAGAACAGAAATGTTGGAGAAAACCAACGATAATTTAATACCGTTTATGCCGACTTTATTCCTCAGGCAAGGAAAGTGTTTCTAACAAATCCTCAGATGCAAAAAAATGAGTCAAAACCATTTTTTAAAAGTGCAAAATTGCAGATCCCCAGAAAACGATTCTTCGAGTTGACTAAGACACCATCTCAATCCCCCAAAATATTTGCATTCGAATCTGATTGAAACCCGACTGTCTCGCATGCTGTCTCATGGCAGCGGCAGCAGGGCGGAGACAATTTCGCTTTTGGGTACAGATCAAAGCAACAGTGCATTTATCAAAGGGAAGCGTCAAACAAAGTCCTGCCACCTCAACAAATCGTGCATTCGGCTGTAAACTTACCCCAAGGCGTGCCCCAAGCCTCGGACAGCGCATTCTTTCGCATGTAGAGAAAACTATCATAACAAACTTTATCCTTTTGCATGATATTCACATTCGAGTCCAATGTGAATTCCACCTTACACGTCGTTCCGTTCCATCTGCAAGGGATAACATCAATTTCAGCCTTTACATCTAAAATACACAAATTTAACGCCTAACTAAGCACTTCCATAACAAAGAATTAAACGATGTAGGTTGATAAAAATCAATGGAGTCAAAGAAGCAAATTAAATTTTTGCTATTCGAAACCCACAGATTAGTGGTTTGAAGGAGTGGGTTTGACAGAATGGGGACAAATTAATCATAGGAGAGGTTTACTTAAATCCAGTCATACGGTAGCGCATGCCTCTGGGACAAGAAGTCTTTGCTTTCTAAAGCAGAAGGCGAAAATTTTATTTATTTATTTATTTGAAGATCCTAAAATGAGGTTAAAGGCTAGAAGAGTAGTAAAACGCACCTCAGCGATACCGGAGCCTAAATGCCTTTTGGTCAGCACCCTGGAGAAGTAGCTGGAACAGTCAAACTCTTCCACGACTTGATCATCACAACCGCAGAAGTGCAAAAGCACAATACCCACCGAGAGGACCAGCGCATTCATGCTCCTAGTTGACTGTGTGCGAAGGAAAATCAATATTCTCCAAGGTCATGCGATGTTGAAGGTACAGACACGCGCCACTTATTGATCGGCAACCCACCTTGATGAAGTAATGCGCGGATTCGCTCTACCGTGCAACATCGAAATAGCATTGTTTAAGTTTCTTCTTGAAGAATGTTTGTAGTTTACCTGCATGTTTAAAACACAACTAGACAACAGGACCTTCAGGTCGTGTCGATGACCACGTTCTGCCCAAGCGCTGCTTATTGTTCCCCTCAGAGTTCTTAGAGAGTTACATAACTAATGCTCACAGATGCAAAACCCATGGTTTCGTCAGAACTATTGTTCAGATGTACTCAAGTTCGCCTATTTTGAGTCTAATTTCTTTTATCAATCGAATCTCTGTTAAAACGCTCAAAATCACTCAGAACTACAGTAAAATCCGCGCCCATTGACCGCCTATTCTCCGTGTTTCGGCTAATCCTATGGGTGCCATTGTGGTGACAAAGCCACCTTTCAAAGGTTCCAGATAATAGACGCTTAGACTTAAGTCTTTCCCATTTAAACTTTAATCGGACATTTAAAACACCAAAAAGTGACAACGCTTTCATTTTTTTTAATGCTTAAGAACTAGGAAATACTGCCCGGAATCCAGCATTGCCTAATCAACATGATTGAAGCATCACATCGTAGAGATCGCTGTTACCCTCACCCCAAACGTCTCTGTGAGGGGAGAGAGGGAGGCTATGGATAAAACATACCTAATTCAGATCACGTTCTGCCGACCATAGCTATAGTGGATTCAGCTTCGAGAAATGCTTGATCCAACCAAAATCGGCAATAAAAGGCAGCTCAAAAAACAAAACTTTATGCAAAAAATCTACGTTGCATACTCTTTTGATCGAAAGACCGAAATAAAATGAGAAAGTGAGAAATAACCACTCGCGTCAAGGTAGATGTGCAGATTCTTGAGTAGAAAGACAAATGTAAGGGTAAAATATACAGCTAAAATCATCCACCAAGCCACGAAGGTAGAAGACTGCTCCACGAAGAACCTTCTTCTCCAAGAACAACACCCCCGGAAGTAACGGTGGAGGTGCGAAGTGTACCGCTATCTGCCACCTGTTGCAGCGCAGCACGTTCAGTCGGACTAAGGGCCAGCAGCGTGGTGAGCACTGGAACAAGAGCATTTCGCTCAGATGCGCTGTTGACGCCACCACCACCAAGAGACGGGTCAATGGAGAGGAAGCGAAGCAACACGTTCTTTAGGTATTCGGCACGTGTTACACCAATTGGTACAGCGTTTTGATCATCCGAAGCATGATCGCTGGCAGTGTTTTGGTCGCTCAAATGTCGCTCGCGCTCTGCATTGCGGTCTTGACGACGAATTTCCGCTTTTAAAATCTAGGGATGAAAGAAATGCCCGTAGTCTGAAAGACGTGGAGGACAAAAATCTGCTGAAGTTGACTGAGCATACGGCAGTCCACTAGAGCGAGTACATTCACTTGTGCTATGCTTCAATTCACCAGTGTCACGCCATCTACACCGCCAAGGAGTAATGAAATCTTCTGAATTGCTCTACATCCTAATAAAGTGGTTTTCTAGAGCACATTTAAGTTGCCTCAAAACCAGAAAAAAACCAGAAAGATGCTGATAGAAGAGTGTAAAAAACGTGATTTTAATAGGCAAATCAAATAATAACAAGAACAAGAAATTCGCAAGATGATGCAACTCGAATCAGAGTGAATGCTCGGGAAGCAGATATGACAAGTTCAAAGTTGAGTTGGGGGCACGTCTGACGTCTGCTACAGTTCTGGCATTGCTGATAAATTCGGGGTGAAGCAGATAGGATGGTAAAAATTGAAGAAATGCCTCGATGACCAAAACATAACCCTATGGATGACAATGATTCTGCTCCATTAAAAAACAAGTGAAGGGATTGTTCCTAAAACTCCTTTGATATGAACTTCTCACATATATTTTAAATTTAATTTCTTGGTTTCGAATAAGCAGTCATTTCAATGATCCAAGCCCTCATTAGCTACACCAGCTGGAAATGAACTCCTAAAAAGTTGCGATAATAAAGAACTTGCACCAAATTATTAAAGACGACAATTAAGTCAATGATCACAACAGAAAATGAACCAACAATAGTAAATGAAGGATTCCTTTGGATACTGGTACTTCAAGAAAATAACACCCGACTCCTCGAAGGAGCATTCTGTGCAATCTTCCAAGGGTAAAAATGAAGCCTTAAGTCAAACGAAAAAGATAAGTTGGCAATTTGACAAGGAAACAAGTAAAAGAAGGTGGACAGAATGCTACAACAAATGCACAACGTACCGTGGCCTGGGTACTGAGACGTTCAACCGTTGCCTCACTGTCCACTAGCAGGCTCTTCGTGTATTCCAGATTGCGCCGTTCATTGAGCAATTGCGATCGAAGGCTCTGAATTGTCTTTCGCATCTCAGAAGTCTGCCTTTCTACCTCCTGAATATCTGCCATGTCCGTCTCCTCGTCTTCAAAAAGAGCCTCTTCTAGAGGCCGAATTCGGTGCTGTGGCGAAAGGAGACGAGAGAGATTGTGGAAGCAATATAATTATTGTGATATTTCATAAGTTTTCCAATATTCCGGGATGTCAGTAATGTTTATGAGGAAGCATAGCCCCTAGGTTTCAGACAAAGACTTAACCTTTGCAAAAACTCAATTCTGTAGAATAACACTCAACAACAAACGCCATAGAATTATTGGACTCTATTCTGTTATTTTCAATTCTGACACGTTAACGGAAGGATACAAAGGCTGGTGAAACTTGAATTAGTTCGTCTAAAGATGCCTATCCCACCAGCTTGGAGACATTGGCAAATCAGATTGCATTCATCCCATGGGTTACACCTTCTACATAGTCATTTCTGCATTTCTCTGGTTGTCTTATGACAAATAATAAGGATAAGATTTTGTGTTTAAGTTGATGAAGAAGTTTTCGCATTCGTCGAACAAGAATTTGGACTAACGGTGCGAAGCAAAATCATCTATCGTTTCAACTCCATTACAGTTGCCTTCTCTGATGTAAATTCAGTTTCTCATGTTCTCCTCACTAAAGCCGTTCACCATTGACCTACACTCACGACTGAGTACCAGCATCATAAGATTGTGAGAGGAGCGTAAAGTGGTGCAGGTACCCGTTCGTCCAAAGCAGGTCAAGAGACGAAGGATGGAGAAGAGACATTTAAATTAAAGACTACTTTCAATAAGGTCACAGCCTATACAGTCTTAACACGCTCCACTCCCTTCCGTCAGAAATTGAGGAAAAATAAAGGAGTAAATTAGATTAAACGTACTGCTCTAGGTAAAGTGTTATTATCGCTGCCAGTATCGGTCCCAGTGAGGTTACTAAAACGTTGACCACAGCGAGAACAGAGGAGCTCCCGCGACGCCTGAGAATCCAACGGTTGGGCGGCGAGTTGAGTCATCTTCCTCTGTTCCAACAGTTCCAGGCGTTGCGACTCTACTTTCGCCTCCGCGGCATCCAGCTGGATCTGCAGCTCCGTAATTTTAGCGCTACATTAAGGAAATAGGTAGAAAGAGTGATAAAAACGAATGTCTACAAAAGATAGACTTTATAAGCATCTAGCCGCGGTAATTTCTGGACACTCCAAAGTAAAAGTGGATGTGGATTATGATTTCGCGACAAGACAGGGAAGAATACAAACCACAAAAGGATACTTTACATTTTTCGACGGAACTTCCTTATAACTCTTCGATCTAGACAGAGAAGAATAGGAAGAAGCAATCCGGCTTGTCGAAAGGATGACCCTCAACGAAATAAAATTGAGACATCTTTGAGGTGAAAAACAGCCGAGAATGGTTTGAGGAAAAATAAAAAACATTTGATCGGAGAAGATAAATTTATTGGAAACGTGACAATGACTTATTCTGCATAGTTTTAGGTTTACTTTTGCCACTAGAAAACTTTTCATTGTACTCCCGTTTGAACGCTTGGTGAAGAAAAATGCAGTCATCAATAGTGCTGGAGGATACGGACGACAAGGAAATGCCCCCCTTATATAATTGTTAATTCGCCAGATTCAGATCCTTCGGAGTCGTTTCAACGTATGCGAATCTCAGACAACACTGCTGTTTGGCCTTCAACGATTCACTAAACAATCGCATCACAGAGGCTTGAAAATGCCTTTGGAGCATGCAGCGGGTTACAAGTTAATCGTTCGCCTAACCAAAGTCACAATGAAACACATAATTGGACGACTTCTATAAGCTGGAAGAAAACGCCGTCTTGATAAAGAGTACCCACACGCGTGGTAGTCTTCACTAGGAACGATTCTTCCAAGCTGAAGTAGGTGCAAACCACTTTACACAGCACCTCCTCCATGAGTAGATGCTGTTAGCAATTGCCTCAACCTTTTCGTTAAAAAATGGTATGAGATCCTGCTACTCTGAAGATGAAAAACTGCCCTTTCCAAATTTGACTACTCGTCCAAAACATTCGACTATCTCATCCTATTATTCCGCCTCCCTAAATGCTGAGCAAAAAATCCGGCAAGAAGCCTCCGCAGCAGAACAATACCCATTCACATCCTTCGGACTCATGTGACGCGCAACTGATTGCAAGAAATGACAATGTAATAAAGCACATCTATGCTTTATAGCATACACAAGGCATAGCCTGTGTTTAAGAAGTTATCTTGGAGGGACCATGCAAAAAATTAAGCAAAAGTTTAGTCACCTTGTTCCTGATGTTACCGACCAATAAATAGTACAATCGACAGGGGCGAAGGAAATAACACCTTCAAGTCAAAGTACAGAAGAGTGAACTTTTGAGGCGATACTGATATTCCCTAATGCATTATTAACGACATGGAAGTGCCTTCCATCAGGATGCCGTATAATAATGTTTGAGTGGGACCAGGTGGAAAGCCTTCTAACTTCAGAAAAATCTCTCAAAAACCGGACCAAATGGGGTCGAGGCCATAAATATGCTCTTGAAGGCAGATTGTAGCCAAAACGTCAACCTTGAGGCGATTACTCCTTGAATAATGTAATGAGCGATTAAGTTATACCCGGAGGACTATCCCATAAATCTCTCTTAATTACTTCGAGTTAGGCGGCATGGCCCATTAAAGCCACAAGCAAGATTAACCAGATTTAACACAGTTACAGTGGCGTTGGAATTAGCTAATCATGTGACTCTAGCAGAAAGGCAATCAAGAGAAAGACGTGAGGCGTGGGTGAGACTGCGATATTTGTCTCAATAAAGAATTTTCGAGCTACAATCTTATCATCAAGGCCTTATTAGCTGTGGTAACGATAGACTCACTCAATCAAATCTTTCAAATTCTTAAAAGTTCATGCTTTATAAATGCACATCTAATAGAATCATCTCCTAAATCCCACAATGCAATGGCTACGATTTCGGCCACGGCGCTCCTGTTTGGGTTTTCACTAAAAGCCTTGGACAAGCCGAAAAGGCTAGCACCTAAGTGGTAGGTAAGATAGCCTGGTCCCCAAAAAAGGAATAACAGAAAAGGTTACCTTAGTGAGCATAATACATTGTTTTGTCAAAGATCTGATTACGCTGACATCCGATGAAACGGCCTCCAAACCCCACCTGTTCCCATGTCAGGAAAGTGTCATTAGTATTCTATTACAATTTCTCCCCAATAACACCACAACCGCCATGAAAACTTCGCAGCTCCTCTCCGTATTAGCAAGCAGAATTGTCACCCCTGCAGTCTTGGGTTGGTAAATTGCTCTCCGGACTTAGGACAACATACTCTCGAGCAAAATTGAGTGAATTTTTGAGGCGTAGTGACAAATAGGACAAAGGAACATGTCTCGAAGTAGTTGTGCGAACTCATCTCCAATGGGGGAAACACACAAACATTAAACAATTTGGGGTGAAATCGCAAAGTAAAAGCCAAAAGGCATAAACCGTACATGCAGAAAATCGAATGAATATGGAATCATTGCGACCCAGTTTGAACAGTTGGTAAAAAGTAGGTTTACAGGAAAGCGGATGCTCGGCCCATGCTTACAACTAACCTTCCACTTTCCCAGCTATTAAGGCAATACTACACTAAATCAAAAAGTTTGATGAAAAATCCAACAATATATCGAAGCCTAAAAAAACAGTTTACGATTCTCGCACATAGCAAAAGAACCACTATAGAGTGTCAGAAGGAGACGTACCTAAAAGCAGTGTTAAACTCCTCAGCTTGAGCGGAGAGAGCTCGAATGCCTTCCTGTCGTGCCTCATCCAATGCTGTCGTCAGTTCGGCCACTCGAGCGGCTGCTTCGCTGCGATGCCGAGCATTCGACTCCTCTCGCTCCTTACGCCATTGTGCGTGTTCTGACTCCAAGTTGTGGATCATGCAACTGCATCTATAAAGAGGTGAACCGCCAATAAATGTAGACTAAATAACAAGCAGAGATATTGTCCACTAAAACTTCATGAGTCACATCGTTTTTTTCAGTGTGTTCCAGAGTCGTGAATCTACACATACACCTACGACGTTTATGCAACATCGGCTCGGGACACTTTTGTAAGTCCAAGAGTTATTCCTTATTAGAGGGAGAGGGAGTGTAATTAGCATGAGCTATCGACAACAAAATAATTCAACAATAATGGTGACAGTAAGGATAACCGCCACGGAGGGACATTCTGCAAGTTACCAGACTAAATATGTCAAAGAGACAAATTTCATGATAATAACAAATGAACACTATCTGAATGTACTCTGTCACAACCCGTGGATGGAGTCAATAATGGGTGTACTCCTAAGTTACAGAGTAAGTTGGAACATAATCACCAAATTTCCTAAATTTGGCATATTCAACTGTAACCTCTTCACTGCAATTACATTCGTAGTTAGAAGAGGGATCTGCGGAGTTTGAGCTCAACAAACTGTTTTGAATAGTTTCTTCAAGAATCCCGGAAAACTATCTCCATAGCTAAAGCACTGCTTTCCACTCATTGTTCCAGACTTTACCTCCTCCGCCACTTTACCACTGCGAGCCCATGTATGCAATACTCAATCGACCTCATGTGTATGGTGCAATAGGGAGTGCGAAAGAGAAGGATACAGATTCACCAATTCCATACATTGTAAACCAAAGATGAGCAAGAAATACCGCCCTTAAAAGGTAATAAAACACAGGAGTTCCAGGATGACAAAGGAAAGCAAATTACCTCATTCTCCAAAACTTTGATAATCCCAACCAAGAACGTGTTCTAGGAGGCTTTCTGTGGCACTGCACCCACAGCATACTGTCTTAGCCGAAAATCACTCTTTGCGTGGTTAAGGAGTTATGTAATCAGTGGGAGTTGCGATGCCCTCCATATTAGTAACAGCCTCAAGTTCCATTCAGGTTTACAAGTAAGGAGTGAGGTCCACACCTGCATTACCTAGCCACATGGAAATTTGAACACTAGAAAGTCGCACATAATTTAGCTCTTCCAGAGACAGGATTCGCCATAACGACGACCCCATGGTGTAAAAAATGTGTTGCATCACATCTTGACTCAACCTCCACCAGCAGCAGCAGTAATTGGGGTTAGCCATCGACGACAGAGACTGCGATCCAGATGTTTTTCAAATAAAGAATCTCACCATAGTATTGTTTCCCTCCGAGAGAGACGTGTCCGTGAATTCGAAACTACTCTTCACAATGATGAATAACCATTTTGAAGGATGCTTGATCATGTTGAATAGGAAGAGTGATGATGAGGTTCAAGAGGTTAACACCTCCACCAAGACGGAAGCCAAAAAGGGAATGAATACCACGCACACAGATTGACAACAAGTGTCCAACAATTGGCTTTGAGGACTACCTCTTTGCAATTCACTTCTTCATTTCACATGATAGAAGCATTTTCTTCGGAAAGACCTGTTTGTGATAAAGCATATAGCTTCTATTGCATTGCAACCTTTGACAAGCGAATAAACGTAGCGTTAGACGGTTATCACCCCCTCCTTTCTACAAAAGAAAGCCAATTTCCCGCATGCACAACGGGATGCAGATGAGATTTTTAATAGAAGACGAAACAGCTAGGCCTCGGACTCCTTTACTCAATGCACGCAAAAAAGCCTCGATAACATAAAACCTTTGTGGATAGACCTAGGACTCGTAAAGTTGCAAAAAGGGATGTCTATCGTAGCTCTTACAATTACAATGATGACCATCGCTGTTTCGTGGACTTGGAATGATTGTTTGACAAACTATGAATAGCCATAAAAATAAGGACAATTGAAAAGGATGACAGGTTGGGATGACCAAGGTTGCAAAGAGTAGAAGGTTGTCAACGGCTTTCTATGAACGTTTTGTTTTCAGCACTTGTTTGGTAAACTCATGGAGTAAGTATAGCCGACCAATGCTTAAAATTTGACCTCAACGGGTTTATGCCGAGTAAAAATGTTACTAAAAGGAATGTAAGGAAATAACCGCTTAAATCTACTCAGGACACTGAATTAACAAATTGCTGTTCATTTTCATTTTCTTCTCAAGCAGTCAAAATCCGGACGGTCACCGTGCGAATGCATTTTAGTAAATGATAAGAGGTCTTTATGGACTTAGGAGCAAACTCAGACATGGTGGGAGAGGCAGTGCAGCTACCATGGTGAGTGCAAGTGATGACGCTCAACATAACGCAAGGTTTGTACTTAAATAAGTAGGTTGGTAAATATTACAGTGGTTTCGGTCCTCCATATTTCGTGGCCAGCACTGCTGACACTGAACTCAAGTGCAAAGATGCAGGACAGATCTGAATAACCCCACCGGATCAGGGATGAAATAACTAAATCGTGAGCTTTTTGTGGTGACCAAGAGTGAAACTAGATCCGATTTATATTAGCGCCTATAATGGAGAGAATCAAAAGCACATCACAAAATAGTTTGAATAATCCCATTGGTAACCAGGCGACCGCAGTAGATTGAAACGAAGGAATAAAATTGGTAGCGTGTACATATCGAAACTTAAATCGTGTAACTTAATTGTATTTATTATCGAAGTAACCTGAAGGGGCTATGATAGGTGCAACAAATAATAAATTGATACAACAACATCAAGGGTTAGACCAGTTGCTTTCGACCAATTCTGCGCCCTACAAGAAACCTAGGAACGTAAGGAGGACTGGACTCACTTTTCCTTCTCCTCTGCTAGCGCGAAGTTGGCCGCTTCGAGATCAATTGATGCAGAGTTGAGCCTAGCCGTTGTTTGCCCCAATGAAGCTTCCAATTCTCGTACCCTTTCCTTAAGTCGCGCAACTTCGGCCTGCGCCAGGCTGGAGCACTCATAGCGCCACGACAGTGGGGTACCGAAACTACCACTCCCGATTCCTTCAGTTCCAGTACTGGTGCTACTATCGCTACCACTGTTACCATTCTGTGGGTGATCCTTTCCATTACGCAACGCAAGGAGGGCCTAAAGAGAATGAATTTGTAGTTGGGAGTGCCACCAGGCGATTTCTCAAATAACTAACCACAACCGAGCTCGTCTATGTTGCGGGACAAGTGTACTGTAATGGCGAATACCGAGCATGACTCCATAAAATGGGAGTTTCTTCCAGCGATTGATTAGCACCATTCCATTTATGCATAAAACTGATAAAAGAGAGGAACTTCCGTAGAGTGTTTCAGGGACCAAACGGGATGTCGCGAACTGAAAAAAAGATCGTACCTAAAATTACCTAATAAGAATTCGGCAGATATAATGGCATTCTTGCGGATAGATACAGATTTATGGATGGACGATTATGCATGGTCTTTCCAATGACAACCAAGAAAAAAATGAAATTTAGGCAAATAAGAACTCAGGTAGATCCTCCTCCATACAAACACAACTCGTCACTTACCACAACGCCTTGTGGAACGAAAATTTACGTGTAAGTTTTTTTTACAAAAATGACAGCAATTTTTGACAACACTTTACAAGCAACTTGTACCTTTATCAAATCGCTAGTGTGTACTAGTAATTTTTAAGGATTTGCAGGAGCAACACCACCACTACCAATTCTTTGACGCGCTGGTACCAAACGCGCAATCCGAACCAGTCTTTTTCGCTGAGAAATACAACACAAAGGTACCATTGTAAGACACAATATATGAAAAAACTACAGCTAAGAATCACCTTAACTTTGTAGGAATCATATTGCTTCTGCAATAAAGCGACCTTCCCCACCAATCTCTCCCGCTCCTCCATCACTTCCGTCAGCTTCGCCTGTACCGCTTCTCCATTACGCTGCGACTCGTCCAACGCCAATGTCAGATCCGTTACCTTCGCCTCCATTTCTGCCACCCGCACCGCACGTTTCTCCGTCTCTGAGGCATCTCTTCGTACACGCACTAGCAATCGTTTCACTAAGTTCAGCTTCTCCAGCAGTCCAGATGTCTCCGCTGCTGACTCTGCAGCTTTCTTCTCGGCTTCAGTCGTGCGCGCAATTGCTTCATTCAGCGCAATCGTCTTGGCGGCCAAATCGGACTGAAGGGAGGCGATAGCCTGTGTTTGCTCAACCAATTCTAGCTGCGTTGCTTGCGAGCAATTCAGGCGATTGGAAAGATTAGTAATTAGAGAAACATCTTCGTCACTGAGCTCACCAAGACACTTGGAAGAAGTAGTTGATGCGAAAATTAGCTGTCGCAGAGCCTCCCGCATCGCATTAAATCTAATGCATTCGTCAGAGAGACGGTCATAAGATTCCCTCAATTGGTCAACCTCAGATTCCTTATCACGTACTAGACGGTCGTAATCTTCAAAGTGCTGACGCTGTATTCCGTCAAAGCTTTTAAGTCGAGTTTTTTCAATGGAGTGGACGCAGATAGAGATGGCGGCGAATTGATGATTCAAGGAGACAAGTTGGTGCATTTCCCTACGGATGTCAGTTACGTCACTTTGTAAATTGGTGAATTTGCAATAAAGCTGACGCATCAATTTGCGGCGCATCAGTTCAACGCCCTTTGCCTGGTTTTTAAGGTTCAAAATGCCTTCTGTGAGGGAGCACTTCACACCTGAAAGCGAGTCTTTAAGTTGCCAAATGTCAGTAAGGAGAGCTTCCAAAGTAGTTGAGTTGAGAGGGCTGATGCATTCGCTGTATGGTGGCGGTGGTGATGACTGATGAGTAATTTTAGACAGGAGCTTTTCCTGGAGGAGCTTAACATCGTGAATTTGAACCTGAAGCGAGGTCAACCACTGACATACTGCTGTCTTGGCTTCAGACAAATCGTTCCGCAGAAAAGAGACCACAGAAAGGGCTGATTCGATTTTGGAGCTGTTCAAAGTCGCATTTACTGCAGAAGAGTGATGAACCCGCACAGGCACTGATTCACCACCAAAAGTGGATGTGATCTGATTCCTTAGCAAGGAAGTGCTTTCAACAAATGATGACATTTGTAGGACAATAGCATCTTTCATAAAACCTAATTCACCTTTCAGAACCGAGAATTCCCTATGAAGTTGATCCGCCTTTATAAACCGTAATGGGCAAGATCTAAAGTTATTAATGGTTGACAGAAGTAGCTGGGATGATGAATTGAAAGTCTGTGTGAATTCCTTAAGTAATAACTTTACTTCATCGCGGGAGTGTGAAATGTTCGTTAGATGGGACTTAATCTTGTCTTTGTGGACGCGCAATGATAGCCGCAATTGATCTGGCGAACAATGCCTGAGGTATGTGGAAAATTGCTCTAATAGAATTTGTAGCTCTTCCGTACTGCTGACAACTAGGCGATCAGCTCCATTGATGCCCTGCAATCGACCCACCTCACGTTGAATACTTTGAAGTACAGTAAGCATAGGTGAACTGGAGTTTTCTTTACCTTTATCTTCCACAAGATTCTTGAGGGTGGCGAGAATAAACGAATGTTGGTTGTGGGGGTGATTATGAGAATCGGCGGGAGAAGGCGAAAACTTGGAGGCAATGGCGTACAGCTCCGTGGTTCGAGCATTGGCGGTAACCAGATCGCTCATGAGCCGCGAAACCTCAGACTTAAAAGTATCTCTCTCCTGTTTTATCACAGTAATGGATCTCTGCAACTCGTTAACCATTTTGGATAGAGTTTCCACCTCTATCTTACTTTTCTCAAGGTTGGCTTGTTGACCACCACTCATCACTTCGACAACATTAGTTTTTACACCTGCCTGTTCTTTTGTTATATGAGTAGTGGTCTTCAAGCAAGACACTTCCTTCTCCAGAGAGGCTATTGTCTTGTTTTTGCGAATCAGAAGTAGTTTTAATTTGCTTATGGTGGCATCTTGTTTGCCGCAGATATGGCGCAGTTCTTCCAGATTATCCACGTTAGAGTAGCATTCGTCAGATGATACTGCAGACATGCTATTGAGTATAAAAGCATATTTTAAAAAAGACATCTCTTTAATCTCGTGACTACGAAAGAAGCTGGTAGAAAATGGTTCCACTGAGGATATGCATTGGAATGCACAAAAATGGAGGGACGAATGTACGTTGCGGGACGGATAAGATTGCTAAACATTTTGATACTATGATAAGTTTAGTAGGAACAAGAAAACAGATAATAATGATGATCGAAACATCAAAGTCTAGAACAACATGATATGCTGCTGTAGAAGAGGGAACATACAAACTGGAGTTCACTTTACGAAGTGAAAATGCAACAGAGAAGTATGTAAAACATCTGAAGAGCATGTAAAAAAACGTACTAAATGTAAAATGTGATAGCTCAATCAATGCTTTAAATAGAAAATTGCCTGAAGGAGAATTCTAGACCCAAAACGGATCAAAGTGGCATTCTAAGCACTTCGACATTACTAATAACGCAACTCAAAAGGAAAGGAGACCTCACGTGATTCGAAATGGACATTTGAGTTACGTGGACACTAGCGGACCAATAACAAATATCGCCTACTTTAATAAAGTAGGCTAACTAACACATGCATTTACAGCCAATCCCGTACAAATGTAATCAACGCGATCAAATGCTCACAACGGGCAAATCTATCTAAATATTGGGAAAGAAAACTGCAAAATAGATTAACCATATTATTGTAATCACTCACAAGCCATATTGTGCAGTGTTTTCAGTTGCGAAATTGTGTAGCATATTTGCCAATGTCAGTGGCCCAGAGCTATGTCTAACTCAAAGCTAGAATTAAGAGAACACATATGTGGAGCAGGCGACTTCCAACCGGATAAAGTAATACATTATGCTGGACAGGACACACATATTCTGAGGAAACCCAGAAGGGATATGGTACATGCATACATATCATACCGTATCAAAATCACCTCCCGTTTTACAGATGTTCAAATAAACAAAGTATTGCAACACATGTTGTGAAGTGTTTCATAATTGGCAGTATGACGATCTTAAACGACCTCTTTGGCTAGCAATCTGTAATAGATACTAGATCGTTAATATGGACTTTACACAAGAGAGGCGGGAACCGAAATTGAACGCGAACCACTCTCTCTCCGAGGTGGGGTACCTCTTTGCGACTTGTTCTTCGCTGGTCGTTTGTTAAAAGTGACATAGTGTCTAAGGGAATTTATTGTTTAACAGACACCGCTGTCTTACTGGTTCCTACGTCTGTGTTGCTAAACTTTTCTAAGTAATTTACTGATTTCCGGAAAAGTACAGTACGAATAAGCCGACGAGCAATGATTCGATCGGAAGATGCACTAGTTTAGTACCTACAAATCACACAGGATCTGGCGATGTATGTCGCTTGTTCTTGGTGCTGATGCTCTGAGTTTGAGCATCTATGAACCTGATTATCCGTTGGACCCCAAAATCGGGTTTTCTTGGCGAGAAACTCGAAAGCTCTCTTTTCACAACAAGTGTATTATCCAGACAACAGACAAGACTGCAAAAAAGATCTACTTTTTATTTAGGAAATCCAAGATTAGTAGGCGTATTTTTGCGTTGTGCACTGGCAATCATGAGCTATACATGCGCGTAGAAGGAAGTCTGACTCTATCGAAGTGCAACAGATGAAGACATAGGCGAAAAAGGGGCCTGAATTAAAGGAGGCGCATTTACCTTAGAGACGGAGAATCCCTGAATCCTTCAAAACGAAGGGATTTGGGCCGACGTCTGCATTCGGCTTCACCTTATTTCCGTGCACCACCGACAAGCTACCAACAACTGAAGCGACACCACCGTGAACCATCTGGAAAGGTTTCGTGTCGTAATCCCCATACAAAATCTGTGGTTGGTTGTCGGAAATGACATTACGATTCTTTTTACATACGGAACAGTGGCTCATCCTGTTTTCTCTGTAGCATACATGTTTAGACCAGAGTTCAACCGTCTAGTCCTGGGAGCAAGTTATGGTCAATAGGTGTATGCGGCCCCCAATCTGGTTGTCAGACCGAACGCAACTTCGGATCCAGTTAAATCTGCCAAGGAGACCAAGTGCGGCTCTTCAGCTTCGTGGTGGCTGTTGAATGGCGCGTTTGGCTCGTTGGTGCTTTCTTGTGGTACCGCATGTTGTGATGGCTGGGGTGGGAGGTGTGCCAAGGGGACCGCCGAGGACGTCGCTCAAAGGAAGAGGGGGCAGTGTAGTGATTTGTTTATGTGGCTGTAATGCTTGGTTTATGCGACTATCTGACGTTTGGCGGTCACTTGAGGACTTGTCTGGGCCCTGTACACGTGGGCTGGCCTTCGGGTTACGCTTAGGCCCCATTTCTCCTATTGCTTTCGGAATACATGTATTCAATCCCACTTATGCCTTCTATCACCCCATTGGAAGCCTCGGGAAGCTACAGTGGCTACCTGACGTTCGGCGGTCACTAGGACTTATCTGGCCTTTGTACACGTGGTCTGACCTCCGGGCCATGCCCAGGCCCATTTACACTGTCGTCTTCGAAATACATGTATCCAGCTGCACTTAATGATTTCTTATACCGACTAGGAAGTCTCAAGATGCTACAATAATACCTCGCAAAATTTTTTGCAGTCCCTTTTGTCGCGTTTTGTAGGTGCTCGTTAATCCTAATAATTCTACAAGTCTAGACAAGCAGGAATTTGTAGCATCCCGGGGCTTCGCATAGGATGAAAAAAGGCAGTGAGTGAATCTGGATGCATGTATTTAAAAGAGGACAAAGCTTATGGGCCCAAGCGTGGCCCTAACATCTGCCCACGAGCACAAAGACCGGACACCTCTTATGGTGACCGCCGAACATCAGGTAGTCACATAAACAAAGCATTAAAGCATTTAATTTGAGCTTGTAATTTCTGCGAGAATAGAAGGCGCAACATAGCTGTATTGTACCGAGACTTCCCATAGGGTCGAAGAAAGCAGTAATTGAGGCTGGATACATGTATTCCGAAGACGACAGGGCAAATGGGCTTGGGCATATTCCGAAGGTCGGCCCACGTATAAAAGGCCCAGATAAATCCTATAGTGACAACCGAACGTCAGGTAATCACATAAACAGAGCACTTCGATAGCCTCACAAGGAACAGGAATTTGTGGGATTATTATTTCTTCATAACACACAAAACTATAATTAATGCGGAAGGCGAAAAATAGCATTGCCCAGCTCTGAAATGATCATGCTGAAATTTGCCTTGTTTGATTTTCAAACCTGTCCCATTTATGAGAGAAATATCGAGAGGCATGACAACTAAGGTTTGTTATTCTTACCCTCATTGGAGATCTTCTGACCAATAGTTGGAGGGTTTTTGTAGAAGGACGCAGGGAGTTTTCTGTCACATTTCATGCATTTCGATAGCTTTTAGCATGTGTAATCCGTATTTTTAATTCGAATTAATCTATCAAGGCTTTCGCATCTGTTGGATATTTTTTAAAAGCTCACTCAGGCTTGGCTGATGCTTATCTCCATTGTTGAGATATCGAAGCATTTTTTTTCTAACAACACCGACGATGTGGTAGAAATTAAGTGTCCTAAAACTGAGGACTATTTTAGCCTTTTAACTACTGGAAGAGTTTGGCTGCTCATACCTTGGTTTTCACTGAGCACTGCAGTAAGCGCTGTGCACACCGTAAACTCTTGCCCCAGATTCCTGGACTTTTGGGTCTCTTCTCTGAGAATTGAACATTTTATGAAGTTTTTGAGTTAGCTCCACTTTCACTGGCCTTTAATTTGCAACAACCGTGAAAGTCCACGGGTCATTTCACGATATGTCTAATTGCATCAATTTTGTTCACTCTAGATTCTATATTTCTTGATTTTTGACTGGACTAATTATCTGACTCCTCATTGACCTCTCTACGACTCTTCTCTCCCACTACTACTATGTCAAAGATCGAAGACTTTCCCATTCCCAAAAATGATGTCATTTTGCGCGTCTGCAAAGGACTAACCGTGCCGTACGCCCCCGTGTGGATAATGCGCCAAGCGGGTCGCTACCTTCCTGAATTCCAAGCTGTCAGGAAAGAGCATGACTTCTTTGAAATATGTCGCACCCCTGATCTGGTCTGCGAAGTGACTCTCCAACCTATTCGCCGTTTTAATCTTGACGCGGCTATTATATTTTCGGATATTTTGGTCATTCCACAGGTCTGCCTCAGCTGACTTGCTTTTTGAAAGTGCTACTTATTTATGTTAAATAGTTAAACTAACTTTGCAGTATCGATTAGTCAGGCTCTTGGCATGGAAGTGGTTATGGACCCAGGCGTTGGACCGCAGCTTCCCTCCTGCTTGAACACTCCAAAGGATTTGGCACGTCTAGACTGGTCAGCGGATGTAAAGTCCCATTTGGATTACTTCTACGAGGCAGTGAGGCTAACGCGACATAGGCTGGAAGGTTGTGTGCCGCTTATTGGTTTTGCAGGGGGACCCTGGACCATTATGACCTACATGATTGAGGGTGGGGGTTCTAAGACCTTTCTTAAATCAAAAAGATGGCTCTATGCGTACCCCAAACCCTCTCATCGTCTTCTTGGACTGCTGACCAGAACTATTACTGATCATCTAGTTCACCAGGTCCTAGCTGGTGCGCAGCTTTTGCAGGCAAGTTCTGTTTCGCTGGCTTGGAGTCTAAGTAGATATTACAGGCAAGGCAAGTGTGTTTAAATCTCTTGTGGAACACAAGAGTCAATTGCATTATTTGTTGAAAGTGCGATTGCTTTGGGGAAATTGTTTACTTAATCCTGACCATGCGTAAGCTGCCACGTTTTGGCACTGCAATTCTGCCCACTTTTTAGCTCAAATCATCTTCATTTGTATTCATCAAGGTCTTGTGGTAGAATGTGCTTTTGTGACTATCTTTTGCCATGGTAAAGCTGTAATGTAAACGATCCCACAGTCACTATTCAAGTTACAAAGCATAAGGTGCGCAATTTCGAAAATCCTTTTTTGATCATTGTTGAAATTCTGTCCGAACCCAAGCTCTTCTTTGGAATCCAGCATTAGGTTTCTGCAGCCGTAAGAATAGCTTCATTCTACAGCTTCTATCTGCAGCCATCATTGTCGTCCAATAAAAGCATCATTTTTATAAATACGCCCATGCCGAATTGTGACACCTATCAAAGACCAAGTGAAAACCGTTGGATTTTGCTTGAATGGTCTTAGTCGCATGTTATTAAAAGTATCAAGTTTCTTGTCAAATACTCGAGTGAGTGGTTGAAATCCATTGCATTCACTTTATAGAGTGTCGGAGAGCTTACCTATGAATGAACTTACCCGAGGTTAGTTTCACGCTTTCTAGCAACAGTGCTATTCCTTAAGGCACTATTACTATTATTGCTATTATCTCGTAGCTAGGACTTCATTGTTTCGGCTTCGTTTAATAGTGAAATCTCTCCTTTTCTTCCCAACACCCTCCCATTTCTTTCATCTGTGGTTTTAGTCATGGATGTTATTTTCTTCCATTTTGGTAAGCGGTCCGTGTCTGATGTTTATCAAATTGTTTGCTTCACTGCTCTCGTTGAATTAAATAGTTGAATCGTAATTATTACCGTTCTCGAATAAGAATTTCTTGGCTATCGCGGCCTTATTTCGGAATTTGTCTTGAGGACTTCGACTTTGGGCTAAAAATAATTTCAAAGCTGCAGTTTTTCAGAACGGTAGTCTTCGTATCTTGTTGACTCGCTGGAAGTTCCATTTTTCTGTTTTCGTCTTTACCATCCTCAACTTTGATATTGCATGCTTTCTTATGTTTTGCCTTCCCCATTATTTGTGGCGAGGTTTTTAAAACAACTTCTGTTAAGTTTAAATGCGCATGCTTACAGTTTTATGCACTGTAAATACTCCTGTCCATGCTTCCATAATTTTCCACAATGTCTTCCGCTTACTAGCTTTATCTGTAAGCAACAGTATTTTAATAGTGTGTTCTTTTGACATTCACATTTGAGGGATACTTGACTAACGTTTGCCACGTTTTCTGATGCATTTGTTCTGTTTCGATATGTAGATGCTCCCTACACTCTTACATTATACCACCTACTGTATTGACATACCAATCCTGTTTTTCGTCACGGATCCACTGGGGTATGATTCCTGCCACCTTTGGAAGGCCGAATTTGTGAACACTCATAGAGTTAACAATACCTCCCAGTTTTCTCCGTATCTGCTTCTTGGTCAGCGTTTAGTGACTTACGTTCATCTAGATTTCTGAGTTTTGCACAAATTTTCCCAAGCTCTCATCGCCATTTTCGCAGGATTAGCCTTAAACCTACTTTTTTACTGGATATGGTTACAAGTTAATGTTTCTAAGCGATTTTCACTAGAATTCTTTTGAACATCTTGTGAACTTTATGACTGAATTGTTATTAAGAAGCCCCATGGCCACGAAATGAAGTTCAATCTTGTAGATTGACTTACTCAAAAAGAAAGAAGTCGCAGTTTTGTTTTCGAATGGGAAATGTTCTCGTTTTTCATCAGCAAGGAGATATTCGTCTGATTTGGGCTACATCTAACTAATGCATAAGGAGACACCTGTTTCTGTAGTGGAGATAGATCGTGTTAGTATGGTGATAGGAGGGAATATGAATCCCAAAACTGTCACCATAACTGCTTTGGTAGGTGTGGTCATTTTTATTTTGTCACTGCCTACATCCGATCTCACTCAGAGGGCTCTTCGCAACCTCTGTCTTCTCTTTAATAATGGTCCTTTTGATGTTTCTACAATTCACTGCACCTCACATGGCACGCCTTTCCATCTGTGAAACCCGCTCAAGATGCAAAGGCTTTCAGGCTTGCTTTATTAATTAAACGCTTGTTCAAATTGTGGACTTATGCGTGTGGTGTGTGAAAAACTCTCAAGACCAATCTTTACACTTCCTTAAATCTTGGCTTGAAATCTCGACAGTTAATGGAGGTTCTTAAATTTTTTCCTATTCACTCTGGTGGCAATGATGCGGATTTACCTCCTCGTTCCAGCCTGTTTACTTAAGACGTATATGATCTGAGGGCGAGAGGAGTTCCTCCACCGTTCACGTTATGTTCCTTGAAAAATGAATCGTCTCTTGTGACTTCTGTTTATGCTGGTACAACAAATGGAAGGTGTGTCCATTCAGCTGGCTGTACAATGTCATCGACCGTATCTGCGGCTAAGCCGGTAGTTTCTTGTTCAAATGATCCTCATTCCCTTGCATGCACTACTAGACTAGTTTTGACACCAAGTCAACCCATTCTTCGTAAAGGATTATAGTAAAAAATTAGCAATACCTAGAGGTTCATGACTTCGGGATCAAAAGTAGCGAAGGCGATAAATCCAATTTCGGCTGAACGGTGGGCGTTTCATTTTTAAGGTCAACTTGCATCGCATTATTGTTGTCATATCAAAAGTTACAAAGAGCATCAAATGGTGGATTTCTTCGTCATTTTTGTGTCAAGAATTGTGTCGAATTTTACTTGCTAGAGCAGCGGATGTCATCAATTCCTCCTCACCTCTATCGCTGTTGTAGCAGCGCAACATTTTTTTTAGTTTTAACTTTTACATCGATGGCATGTTTTTTTGCTTTATTGGTTTGTGAAAGTGAAATCATGTTTGATGTGTTGATATTTTTGGTCCCGCTTCCCTTGTGAGTGCACACAGGGCGTGCACATGTGCGAGTGATCGTCAATGCGATTAAGGGCTGGAAAAGAACGGAATTTTGGTGGATCAGAAATAATGGTAAATTTTTCTTAAATAATGCCGTGATTGATAGAGAGTCACCGTCAGTACTCATCCTAGCTGCATCCTCAAACGAAATTTTTGACTAATAAGACTTTGGTGCGGAGGAAGGAGATGGGTTGTTGGCAGGGCTTGGCTTGGCTCAAAAGATGTACTACCAAATAATGGGGGAGGTTTGCCGGCATTAGAGTACTCAAATTTTTGTTTTCGTCAAGTTGTTCTCTTCTTTTGGTTCTCATTCTCGTTGATCACAGTAAAAGTTTTCCATATTGTTCTTTGCACCAGAACTTCCAGAAGCAATTTGGCTAACGTTACAGATAGGAGTGGGGGATCCATGCATATCTATGTATCAAATGAATATGAATGAGGGTACAGAAAAGCAAGGGAGTGACAATCAAAGGCGCCGCCAACCTATGGTTATATTTTCGCATTGATTGAATGCGGCTGTGCTCAAAGAATTAAAATGAGTACTTTTATGACCGTGTTAATTAAATAAAAGTGGCCCATGGAAAATGAGTCTCTGATATTTTTAACAGATATTTGAGTCGCATGCTGGAGTCCTGTCATCGCACCTCTTCAATGTCTTCGTATTGCCCCATTTGCGACAGATATATGCAGGTGTACGCAGTCGTCTACAGAACTTGCACGGCTTCTCTGCAGATGAATGCCCACCTATTATAATGTTTGCTTTGGGTGGATATTATGCTCTTGAGGAAATTGCTTCTGTGGGCTTCGAGGTAATTGGCTTGGACTGGACCACCGATCCAAAGTGGGCAAGACAGGTCATTGGTCCATCGATTACGCTTCAGGTAAGTTGGGCCACTTTTCCTACGATTTGATTCCATCCATCCTTACAACCGTTTGATGCATACGGTCATTGTAACTTAACCGATAGTCTTGTTTGATTGAATTGATTAATTGTTCTTAGCACTCTTTGTGTTTCTCATTTACCGCGTAAGTTAAAAGACAAAATTGGATACCATCATTCATTCTACTTTAACACATCGGCCTGGGACTGGCTTTGCATTTTTCAGCGACGATGAGCATGACTCTGGTAATAGTAGTTACTTGTAACAACCCTTTTGCAAAGGCAAAACTATTCCCTAAATTTGAGGCTAAGCGCTACCATACTCTGTTCTCTCTTACCATGACGTTGCCTTGTAGCAGTGTATGCTTTACGTTCGTCCTGAGGATCAAGTTTTTCATCTTCTATTAACGCTAATGGTTCCTTTCGTTAGTCTCATTACCAGAAGGAATAAAGATCAACCGTAGAGAAATAAGAAGCATGGAAAGATGATAAAATGAGTTCAATGTTTATGGCTGAATGGTATCCTCATTATAGTCACGGTCCCGCAAATAAAAAAAATCCAGAAACTACGAGACGCTATCACAAAAGGGAATTGCTGTTTATTCAACCTTAGTCCGCAAAAGTCTTTATGATCAACTAACTGATACGTCCATTACAAGAGACATAAATTCATTAAATGAAATATATGTTGCATATGCTAGAGACGATTGAACA